>JAXCHB010000088.1:4272500-4538601 GCA_036926305.1 Uropetala carovei | reverse complement strand
CTCTTGGTTTTGCTATAGACTTACCTCCAAAGCAGTCAGAGCGAAAATGTTAAAGGAGCTATATAAAGAAAATTTGATTTATTTAAGTTTTTCTACCTTAAAGTTTACGAAATGAGATGTCGATGGCAGAAGATAATAAAAAGGGAGAGATTCATTGAAATCAAGGTGGAAACCTCTCGGTCGTAGCGTCATATGCCAGTGGATTATCTTGATATAATTATAATATTGATGATGTGCAAAAAAGAAAATTATATTTACCGCTGCTTCTGTCTTCAATTATTTTTTATAATGTTAATATATTTAGGTGGGATTTATTAAAATGGCACAAAATTAGCATGAAATTTCCGTTTTTTATTTTACTTTATTACACTATTGAATATTTAGTTTACATTGATTATTTTGTCATGTTTCATGTAAGAATTTCAAAAGGTTTATCTGTGGATCATTACTAAAATATGCTCATGTTTTATTGCAAGTGCAAGATCTCAGAAATGAAGCATATTTTATTTTCGGTTTACTTTTTGTAATCTTTTTATAATAGGTTACTTAATTTTCGTTGTCGCTTGTGTATTCCGCGTTAGCAACAGAGATATTATTATTCCGGCGAGTGTCTTTTCTTGGAAATGCAGACCCTCTTCCTTAAGGTCGTCGCTTCTCTACATAACAGTTCCCTATGCGTTTCTTCCATGCTTGAAGCAATGTCAGTTACCTATGTTAATAAGAGCTATGAATATGAGGCTGGGATGATTTTTTAGCTTTTCTCCATTCCTGATGAGGATAAAATAATCACATGATGCATGAGTCAAATTTAAAATAAGAAACAATTCCTTACTAAATGCCAAATTGAATATATTTATTTCTTCGCAGCTTTTACCTAACGATCCTGGCCGGAAGAACTGTATTAATTTTTATAGTATCATCTTTCTTGACGGATTATTTTCTTAATCCTTCTAGACGAAGAGGTAAATATAAATCCTATAAAAAATACTAGGGTTGAGTTTAGAAAGGAACATAAAAAATCAAATGCATATTTTTTTAGTGATTTTTAAGTCCGAGAAGGCGTTTTTGGGTAAATATTGTAAGTTTTCAAAATGTATTTTCAACCCGTATTTGCAGGTGAATCCTCGAGAGAGGGGTTTTTGCTATATTCCGTAATAGAAAATATTTCCCCAGTGCGTCAATGGAGCACTTTCCGACTTGATCGAGCTTACTTTTTTTATTAATATTCCAAATCTGCATTCTCTCCATCTCGTAAGAAGTCTCTCGTATTCTAAGAAAAAATAATATTTCCTTCCAATTTTAGTCGAAGAGGCGGAGAACATATCCTTATTCATATTTTTTTTCGGCGTGACGCGCAAATGTTTGCCTACGCAAATATTTTCTCCGATTCACGCGAGCTGTTGGAATTTAGCCCCTTTCCACCAATCTTTGCTTCTCACCCACCCTACTCTCTCACTTTCTGTTTCGATATTTCTTTTGTTTTATTCTCCGCCTTCTCTAGTTCCATATAAGTATTGACATTTTTCCTGTCGATTTCTCGCCAGACAACAAACTTAAAAACATTCTGTACCTTATCCTACACTTCATCCCCCCTCGTTTTCCTTCTCTCTCTCTCTCTTCATTATTGCGTTCTTTATCTTTCCCTGTTTTTCATTTTTCAACACTCTCTAAATTTCTCACAACTATCTCTCCTTTCCGAAATTTTCTTCCGTTCTCGTCCTTTCCAATATTCTATTCATATTTTCTTTCTTCCCTGTTATCCATTTCTGCGTAAAAATATCTCTCTCCCGCCACTTGTTCCCCTCCTCGTGCATCACGCGAGCTCTTGAGTTGGACCGGGATAAAAATGCGTCGATTTCCATCGGTCCCTTTGTGGATGCGATTCGGGAAGGGAAATGGGAGGATTAGAATGTCTGGAAGCAGATCCAGCGCGTTTCTGCCTTTCTATTCAAATTTTGTTGACATCGCAGCGTGCATATATAAATTTTAGGCGGGTCCCCTCCGCTCCTCCATTCAATACGTCCATTACCGGCTGCCGCGTGCTTAAAAAATATGGCGCGTCAGGGAATAAATCGAAAAACGTTTCATACCCGTTAGAACGTCGGCGTGAAGCGATGGTGAATGAAACCAGGAATTTTCTGGAGTAGGTAGGTAATTAACTTTTATTCCGGTCCTATTTTAACGAACGACCGCACCTACGAATTCACATCTCGTTTATCAAATAATATTCCTTGCCCAATGCTTTTCACAAATTTTCCCGACACGTCGTTCCCTCTTTCCTGCAGTTAATAAATTGATTGTAATTACGCGAAATTGCGTGATATATAAATTAGGTTTTAATTAAAATTTTCTGGTACATATTTTATACTTGATGGATTTTCTCGAAAATTAAATTTCCGTTAGTTTAAATAAAAGCTTTCACTACAATTTCATACACAGCAAAAAAAATTCAATCCGACCAATCAGCGGAAAATATGAATTTTTATTTCCAATTAGTAAACTTACCAAAAAAAACCATAAAAAATGATAAAAATAATCCCATTTTTTTAAGTTCATGAATGATCCGCGAACACGTTTATAGCTCGACAAAGACACTAAGATTATTATCCCGTCAAAATTCCACCGTCTCCCCCTCACGACTTAAGAACAAAGCTTCTCCCTCCTCTAAATCAACACGTTTTCACAAAGGAGGCGTCATTCTTCTCTCATTAACTTTTGGGAAACACGCCCAACGGCTTAAAAGGAAAAAAATAATTAAAAATAACATTCAAAACGGCTCACACCCCGTGGCTGAAAATCCGCGTTCCCTTTTCATTCCGCCACGCCCACGCGCCGTTGAAAAAAAAAAACAAAAGAAGACTTCCCATTTTCGCTCTTTTTTTTCTCGAGAGTTCCCCGATGGTGTCGGCAGAGGGAGTGAGAGAGAGAGAGAGAGAGAAAAAAGAGAGAGGATGAAAAGTGGACAACGTCGGAGGAAGGCGTTAAAAAGTCTTAAATCCGTACAAAAAAAACAGGAACTTTTAAGTGCCTCGATCCACCTTCCGCAAATAAAATAAAAAACGGAACTGTTTGTTTTTTTTGCGCGCGTGCTGTCCTCTTAACACTTTTCCTTTTTTTTATCGTTTAGTCTCTTTTTTGGAAAAATATAACAATCTCCTACCATCCCTTAACATCGGACCTGTTAGCCACCGCATCAATCACCGTCCTCTTCGCGGAGAGAGAGAGATTTCCTTCTTCGCTACCATTTTTTACTCTTCTTTTCTCTTCTCTCACGTACATAACACGTCGTTGTTGAACAACTTCCGCGCCGCAAAACGGTCTCGTCAAAATACTCCGCTACGTTTTGCGGCGTTTTGCAAGCGCTATGTGGGAGATTCTTTACTCACTCTCGCGAAGCTTTCATTTACGCCATTTCTCCTCTCCCTCTCGAAGCGAGAAATGCGTAACGCGGCGACGCTCTGAAGCCTTGTTTTTCGCCTCCGCCCGCGACTCTGCTTTTTCAAGGGTGTCGTGCGTTACCAAGGTGACGCGTCTTTCGCGTAGTTTTCTTCCTTGTTATTATTTTTTACGGTTTTTCCATTGTAATCTCGCGTGAGTTTTCGCGATTTATGTTTGACTTAAACGGGTCGAGCTTTCATTCGCTAATATTTGCGGGAATAACAGATTTTGTCGTCTTTTCCAGCACTTATGTACTTAAAAATTTGGTGAATTATTTTGCAGCCAGTGGGAGTATTTTAATAAAAAAGGTGTTTTTAATAACTTACTGTCGGTGACTCGCGATCGATCAAGTCTGCATTGAAGTCTAATTACGTACTTTTTTCTATTAGTTTGTCAGCCGAATTCCAAGCAGTTAGTTTAGCTCTTAATTTCTATTTTGAATAAAATTCCCAACGAGGATTACATGCGAAGTCTGTGACTGGGATTCAGACACATTGGTGAAATACATAAGACAGGTTCCATAATTTTTTTGCGTCTCTTTTTGTTACGTTCAATGCGTACAGCTAAATACTTTAATTCAACTGTATGGCTACTATAGAAACTATAATTTCAAATATATGCGGAATTAGCCTTTCGAATAAAGAAGGTATATATAATAGTTGTTTTTAAAAATGCGCATGGTACACGAATGAAAAATACACTCGAGAGATTACTGAAATTATTCAGAAAAATATCATGATATCAGCCAATAAATATTCCCTTTCTCCTGTTTACCCTCAGTTTTTATTTCAACCAATCTCTCTCCATTTCTTTCAAACTTTCCGGA
Source organism: Uropetala carovei (assembly GCA_036926305.1). Lineage (NCBI taxonomy): Eukaryota > Metazoa > Arthropoda > Insecta > Odonata > Petaluridae > Uropetala > Uropetala carovei. The sequence goes on along the minus strand of JAXCHB010000088.1, from coordinate 4,534,337 downwards.
GGATATTTTTTAATCTGGGAACTTTACCACTTTCGCCATCCCTTGGAAACACCTGCCCTTCTCACGCTTTCAAAAACCATTCTTTCCGTTACCCTTTTGTCACCTCTCCGAACCGCTTTGATTTTTCTCCTTGGATGGTCTCCAGCCTTCCCTTCATTATTGCATTCCCTGCTGTTCTATCCAACACGGATCTCTGATCTCTAATTTTCCCTACATTTTGACTGGGGGTTTCTTTGAGCGCTATTGCTCAGACATCGGAGGACCAGAGAGTTAATCTTTAGTGTGTTACGGAAGTAATTTTTTCTAAAATTAGTTATATTTATTTAATAGACGAGTTTTATTTTGAAACAATCATCCTTTAAAACCAAAATATTCCAAAGTTTTTAGCTTAAAATATTCGTTTTTAGGTGTAGTATAAATATAGATGAATATGGTGACATTCTTCGCATAAGAACCCTTTCAACAGCTTGAGTATTAATATAAACCATTTCCTTTAACTGTAAGAATTAATACATCCAGTTATTCAATTCTCACGATAAATTATTACAGTGGTTTAGCTCCTAATCATTTATTTAGTAAATTTAATGGATAAAGACACGAGTTTTCTTTACATTTTCATTTATTTCTCAAAATATAACTTTTTATTTTTAATCATAATGCACAATATGATTAACGATTTATCAACTTAAAAATATAATTAGCAAGGCTTAATACTTTCTCAAGTTTTCGTGTATTTATTTGTCGCTAGCCTCTCAGTTTTGAGTAGTCTTATATTTTATCAAGCCTAGCTTCATGTTTTCTCTTCGTCTTAATCCTAAATCTTCCCAAAAGCTTTTATTCTTACTCACCGAAGTGGAATAATCCATCCAAACTCGTTTTCCGACTCATGAAATCCGATCAAAACATTAAGGATGTTCAGAATTAAATATTACTAAAAATGGCCTTTATACTAATTTTCGGAGTATAATAGAATAAAGTAACATCTTATATAGGGTGTGTTTCGTAATCTCACTTCCAATAAAAGTTATTACATATAATTCTATTTATATTTTTGCACTGCGCAAAAACACGAACATTTTTTTTTCAGAAAGACACGATTTCCGTTACGATACGCCGGCGTAATTACGCGTAAACTTCGCGGTAGAATCGTAAGGTAATAATAATTTCCTCGACAACTGGTTGCAGCAGATTTCCCAATAATGAAACCCAATTTCGCCTGTGATATCCCACGATAACGGCATCGTAAAAATATACAACCAAGAGAGCAGTTTCGCCGAACGTTATAACGGCGGACCTTTAAACGTCGGCTCGGGTAATTTTCTGACGACCAATGTCCAACATCCTTCCTCCTCTTCCTCCCCAACTGAATTGAAAACCCCAATACGACGGATTCAGGCTGGGCCATACGTACGTACTCGCTCCGACATCGGATCCCACAAAGTTGTTTTTTCGCCGCCGAGTATTTCGATTAGATAGGACAGGAAAATATGCGACGGAAAAGGCGACTTCGCTTCTTCTCCGGGTGTCATTTCCCCTCCTGACTTTCCCCCACCCACGTCACGTGGTTTCCGGAAAACTAACTCCGGACGACGAAATAAAAAAATTGCGAAAAAAAATGCCTCTCGCTTTATGGCTCCTCCCTTTGGAACAAAACATCTATCTACGTTACTTCTACGTTTCACTCTCTTTCTCTCTTACGCAAGGAATCTTATCGTGCTCCACCCAAAAACACAAGTTAGGAAAGTGTACAGCGTATCACAAATGGGCGCGTTTCGTGCAATGGAGTATTAGAGAGAAATGACATATCTGTATGTAAGGGACATAGCGTTTTCAAGGTCTTTTCTTCCTCATAAATAATCCATTTTTCCCATTTAAAAATATTGCATGCACACGTAAGGAAATTAAACGTTTTTTGTGAGATTGTTTATGGTAACAAGAATGAAGAAGTAACCATTCAAGAAATTTTCCAAGTTCAACTCGAATTAAGACATTCTTGTTTGATTTTATTGATAACGGCTACTCTTACGATAAAATTATATAGGAAAATAAATACTCTAATTTACTAGTTCTACAAGTTTTGTTTGAAAGATGTTCTGATATGAGCAATATTTTACGAGATATGACGGAAAGTTCATTTTTTGTCACCAATAAAGTGGTACCCCTGATTGACTTACGTGATTCATTTTTGCGATTTTCTCATTGTCTTTGATTGAAAATCCTTAATATCAAATTTCATGAAAATTCGTTCCGTAGAAGCAGAGAACGAACATGCGGACAGACCGACGACAATAGGCGCTCACGCTGGAGGCGAAACGCGCCTAAAAAAAGTTGTCACGCATCTTCACTCGAGTCAATTGGATCGTCCAACTCCCACTTTGCACGCTCCCTTTATTTGCCTTTCCCTTTCCATCCTTCTTACTTCCAAATTCGCTCCCTCCATTTCCTTTTATCTCTCTCTCCTTCCCTTTCTTCCCCCTCCCTCTCCCCTTCCTCCCTATCTATCCCCCACCCTCCCTCTCTCCCCTCCTCTCTTTCTCCCCCTCTCTCCATCCTCCCTCTCTCTATCTCCCACCTCCCCTCTCTCTCCCCCCTCCCCCCCTCTCTCTCCATCCTCCCCCACTCCCCCCCTCTCCTTCCCATTCTATCACACTTCCTATCCTATTCCTTCCATTCTCTTTCCTCCCTCTCTCGTCTTCCTCCCTATCTTTGCTCTCACGTCCACCCTTATCTCATTACCTCGTATTTTACATTCATTCTTATCATTCTTCCGCTCTTTCTCAACTTCTTTTTCCATTCCAATTCACCTCTTCTTTCTATCTACTCTCACTATTTCCAGCTTCTCTCTCTACATACATCTCCACACTTTCCTGCGCTATTTTCCGAGTCTTTCCCCTCTCTATTTAATGCTATCCCCGCCTCTCAACATTTTTCTCCCTTCTCCTTTCAACCAAAAGCATCCGATAAACGTTTATAAATGTCTGTATATTACTTATTCATCTTTAATATTTTTTTAATATATTCGTAATTTCCAAATTAGTTTTTTTTATTAAATTTGGTAGAATAAAATATTAATTTGTTCACCTTTAGTCATTGCGTATTCTGTAATCACTAATATGACTCTTACGTATACTGTTATGTACGTGTTTACTCGTACATTTATACGTGTTTATTTTATTAAAGGCCTAGCTAGTTCAATAGGTTTTCGAAGCTTTGTCCCCCTTCTTCGCGCGGACACTTTCCTGGACGTAGATAATGGCTAATTATGATGATTCCATATCGGTTCTTATATTTTGTTCTAATTATAAGTAGAAATCTGACATTATAGAAAACAATATACGGTCACGTTAATTCCTTCGCTTTTCTTAGCTACCACCTTTATTTTGCAAGTATCGTTCTTGGTAAAACTACAAGTGGGCGTTTACGTGGAAACTTCCAAACGCTACATTTAGTCAATCGCCATACCTCTCTGCATGTTTACTGTATGTAGATAGTGGCTAATCCGAGGAACGGTGAAAAAAGTGTTGAGCTTGAGCTATGCCTTGAGAGGGCCGAGAGAATTCCTTGAGGGAAGAAGACTCTGTAGAGTCGATGTGAAGAATTTGCTTAGAAAATGTTCTATTTATTAATAGTCATTTTCGAGATTGATGCGATTTCTTTCTCATCTTTAAGAGTTGACTGAGTGAAGCTGAGACGGATAAAGGATGAGAATTTTCGTGAGAAAATTCCATTTCAGCAGATAAATTACGTTATTTTGAAGCGGCTTGTTGACTTTGTTGTACCAACTACATACAAAATAACGTTTGAGGAACTATTATGTTTTTTCTGGAATTCCTGAGAATTTCATAAATAAATCAATAAAATTCACACGGCCGAGACGAACCAGAATCGCTTCCGGACAAAAAATATAGTGCATAATAGTTAAACGGAGTGTCTTAGTGAAAGTAAATTTTGTCCGGACTGGATATACAGGAAAGTACTTCAAGCATAAAGCGACTTATTTCCATAAACTATAGGAATTAAATTAGGGCAAGGTTAGCATTTTCATAATCAAGTTAAATAATTTAATTTTCGTTGAAATCTTCTCGGGTTTCTAGCTGGGTGGTTGCGCACATATTGGCCGACGTTTCGGCGACTAACTCTGCCGCCATCTTCAGGGAACCTGAGTTTAAAATATATTTTTTATATGCTTATTTGGAGGGGGCTTAATAGCTACTGTATTAAAATTTTTGATAATATAGTATACGTCTATATATAATAGATAATAACGCACGAACTTTATCCTTAATACATATTCCCAGAGGCAAAGGCAGCGGTTCTCAAACTGTGGTCGTCAAGACAGAACGGTGCGTATATAATAGTACCATTATCTTAATTTCTTAGTTTTAATTTATTTACATAATTTTTCAGTATTTAATTATTACCAATCACCAAAATCCAGATTTTATGTCAATAATTCTCTAAATTTAATATTTATTGTAGATGGATGGGGTTAAAGGAATCGAGATAAGATCAACTACAGTAAGAGGGATTCGCAGATTCATAAAGGTCGAGAATATAATGATATATTTTACGTTTACGAATTTTATTTCGAAAAGATATTTCCTATAAATTAGTTATCACTTCATAAACATCAGATTTGTCATGAAAGTCCCGGAAATTTAAAATATTACAATTGATTGGTTGGATCATTTTCAATGTGTACTTAAATACGATTGCATTTTTGCTTAATTATGACATGCATGTTGCGTTGGATTATGAAATTCGACTGAAGAACACCTAAAAGATTATTATTTCCTCGTTATACAAAAAAAGATCGTTATGAAAATTATGCAGATATTATGCATAAACCTGTTTGTGTGTGTGTTATGAACCTTCATCGGTGTTTCTTTTGCTAATCAATGTAAAAAAACATTTCTAGGAGAAATGAGGCATTCCCTTTCACGAAATTCTCGTCAGGATAATATCTCCCTTCGTTCTCTAACTCTTGATGGAAACCATTTTCCAGGTCATCCAGTCTTCGTTCGTATGGCGACGTCTTCACCGGAGAATGGCGTAGCGGCACTCGAGCTACGCCCTAGCACACGCGGCTGAGAATTCCGCCATGAATAATGAAGCTTCATAATCATATTTTGATTTTGGAAGCGACTATTTTTCCTCATTCTGAATAGTATTTCATCGGGCCGGGTCAATAGTCTACCATGCTGTGTGTTCGTTCTATAAATCCGATCAACAAATAATTTCGATCCGTGTGCCAATATGGAAAATACATTTGCGTACATAATAATATCATCCGTTTTTTCCGGCCTTCATTTTGACGCCTAATATTTGATTAGTTTTTACGTAATTAATGATGGAATGTTGTGGTTTTTATCTTCGATATATTTTTCTAAGGCACCGCTCGACATAGCAATACGTATATTTGATTTATCATATCATTCTATAAGGTTATTTCTTGCTGTCTTATCACTTACAAATCAGTTATACATTTTTATGGAATCTTAAATACTTTCCACCGAAAAAGACAATGTTTTATTAATTAAGATTAATTATTTGTGAAAAACGTTTCTATTAAACCTCCTACTCGACAGGACAAAATAAATTGATTTTCTGAGTGGCGAAGACATATCTACCAATTTTTATCTAATTGCTGCGTATGATAATAATACATATTCATATATTCAGAACGCGTTATGGAGTGAAACAGAAAGTTAAGGAAATAGGTATATTTGATTTACAACGCTTTTAATTGTGGCTTTGTACAAATTAAATATTAAAAAATCGAAGAATTTTGATTTAAAGAACGATGAAAATAATATTCTCTCATAATCAATCTATTCCTTTATATTGGTAATTAATGTTTAAAAACGACCACTATTTTAACGGTAATTCTGTTCGTTTGCACGTATACTCGTAATATCTTTCACACTCTGTATCATGAACTAAATTTATGGAAGAGACTTAATAAATTAACCGCGGCAGTTAATTAGCTTTGTATTGTGACCTTTTAAATATTCAGAATGCATACATAACAATAGTTTATATTCAAGATATTCGAAAGATACTGGTCCGGAATTTGGTTTCGTGCTTTCCTTATTGAATCCACCTATACAAAGTATTTTCAATTTATCGCATTGTATTTTCTCAATTTTAACGCCTTTGGACCTAAACTGCAGATGTATTTTTTCTCTACAAATAAATGAATAAATCTATAATGCTCTCGACGCTACATCGCGTGCGCGCGTCCTAGTTTGGTTCTTTTATTTTTTCATGGAAAGCAACCATGCGTGAGAGCGTGCTTGTGATATCATCACCATACATTTCTGCAAATATTCTGAAATTTTGAAGTATTCCTCGCGAATACGTCCTTTGCGTTTTCTCTTTTTATTCTCTCCCTCTCTCCCTCTCCCTCTCCCCCTCTCCCTCTCCCCCTCTCCCTCTCTCCCCCTCTCCCTCTCTCCCCCTCTCCCCCTCTCCCTCTCTCCTTCTTCCAACTTCGTTTGTATATTACCTTCTTGCTGACCTCTTCGACCTCACTTAAGACACGCGTTTTTTCACCGTTTCATTTTCTCTCGGATCTCAAGCGTTTTTGCATAGTCTTCTGAGCGAGATGAATAAAAATTCCTCAGCCAAAAAGAGAAATCTTTCCGCAATGATTCCGTGCATCTCTCGCGCGACTTTTCCACCTGAATCGTTTTTATGTACCATCGTGTAATATGGTCGCTCTGCCCATCCTTATATTCCCCTCTACCTCGAAGTAGTGTGGCCTAGTTCCACCGTTAGCATTGTGTCGAGAACGACGGAGGAGACGGCGGCCTAGGAAAAAGCGGCGACATCATGTTCGCAGGCGGAAAGAGATAGTACAAGCGAATGGGCTTGCAGTCTGCGTTCCAAGGAGAGAGAGAGAGAGAGTTAGAGGGAGAATGGAGACCGGCTGACGTGGGGGATGACGTGGGGGATGAGGTGGGTTGGAAGAGGAGGGGGAAAATAAAGGGAGCGTGAGGAGGAAGCAAACGCAAACAGGAAGGAGAGGGGAAATTGCGAAATTTCTTGTGAAAGAAGTGCGGAAGAGAATGGGTAGGAAGGGAAACAGAGAGTAAGAGATGGGGTTGGGAGGGAGAAGTGCTTGAGAGAGGTTCGAAGGGGAAAAGAGTCGGCGTTTTCCGCCGGCTTGGGTCACCGTGGCGAATTGTTTAGCGGTCGGATTCGTCATATGCGGAAAGATCAAAGGGTCTTCTCTCTTTGGTTCTTCGATGGGCATGTGGGATAACATTTTAGAGGCGGAGAAAAGCACGGCTCTTTTCTTGTACCGCGAGGTTTCCAGGTGTCAAAGGGAAGCTGCGTGCAGACGGATCGATTTTCTGTCCAACCAACCAAGCTGAACGATGTAGGGTAAAGAAAGAGAAAGAGATATGGAGAGGAAAGGAAAAAAATTGTATGCACTGTGCTCCATAGAAATTGTCCTTTTCAGCGATTTTTATACAAAAATATCTTTTTATATATTCACTTTGTCTGTTTGTCTGTCCGTCCGTCTATGCAGGCGATATCTCTGAAACGATTGAATTTAGAAGAACCAAATTTTCAGGATAAGTTACTGCGTATGAGAGATACATGTGGAAAGAATTTTGTGGATCCGGGATCAGCTGCTGGGGATGGGCGGGGACAAAAAAGGCGGGCTTTTTTAAATCGCCTTATAATATTTGCTTTTGCGGTACTTACTAATTTTTCACGTTCTTCTCCGTTTAAAATTGGATCTGCACGGCTAATGTAAACTTCTATTCGATTAAGATGATTGTAGAGGATCGTCCGGTAATGCATATGGGATGGATGCCGATAATGACCAAGCGAGCGAAAGAAATACGTGTATTCCGGAAAAGGAAGCAATCGTCGAAGAACAAAAAAATTAAAGCAAATGCCTATTAAAAAATCTCGCGTTTAAGTTCGCAGAAGAGCTCGTGTAAATTTTTAAAAAACCACCTGTCCTTTTATTTGTGCTTCTCCGAATCCTAACATTGAAACGAGATATACACGACCTTGTTCAGGGTTTTGAAGTGGTATAAAGATGCTTATCATTTTTTCATAATATTTTTAGGTGAAAAATGTTCCATTCCTTTAATTATTCCTACTAAAACTGAATTCTAATGTATTTATGGTAGAAAATCATTATTTACTACTCTATATAGAAAAAAAGCTGCGTAAGGCTCCTGTTTAAATTTCCAACCCACAGGAATATATAATTTGAGCTGAGGATAGTACTAGTATCTATATTTTCAAATTAATTTAATAAATTAATAACATAATTTAACAAGTCGTAAATCCACCTAGTTAAATATATTCTTGAGCCCTATCACAATAGTCCATAAATAGAACACATTATAAATCTTCGGTAGACAATAATCCACTGCATTAGTTCGTTTAAGGAAACTGCCCTTTTTAAGCCTAGTACTTACATCGTGCTCAGATGCTGGGTATTTATCATGTTAGTATCGTTGGTTCGAACCTTGATTATAAAGTAAGACACAGTAAGAGATTACTACTCCTGTTCTCGATAAATCCATAGACTTAACCTTTATTCGCCGATACGGAATACGAAAGAATGGAAGCGGGGACTTAATCCCTTTGCAATGGACGTTGGAAAGGGACCAGGTGCCTCCAACTTCGCTACCTGCTCTGACGTCACGTCACGTGAATTCTCCTTTCATCCCCTTTACGCTAGGAGTTTATTACCTTTGGCAGTTTCTCCATAGACATTTTTAACCAACTCATTTGACACGCGAATTTTCGATATTTTCTCCAGTTGTGAGAAAATTTTTAACCATACGAAAATATTTGTAAAGTTTTGGCAGTGAATGAACCGACATGTGCCTTATACACTGTGCAGTATACAGCCTCGGGTAGTTCAAGAGATATCTTCACTAATTGCACGAATTTTTAATAGACATATCTTTTCTTAAGGCGTTCGAATTTTTTAATTACCTCAACTGAAAATCCGAAAGTTTCCTGGATACCGGTTTACTAAAGAAACAAAATTTCCATTCATTCCGACAGCATAATTCAGACTCGCCGGCACGAAAAAATGTCAGGCAATCTTCCTTTTCATTCCGAACGAGGCATAATATGGGAGGAGATTGCGAATTCCATCCGAATGGCTTTAAAAGGCACAACTCCTAAGTGGCTTCCCTCCAAATAAATTTCCTACCAAATGGGAATAAAACGAGAAGGCGTTTTCGCTACGAAACGGGAACTTCTAAACTTACAGCCTCTGATTACATTTGTCATCTTCCTCGCCTTCTGGTAGAGTCGTTTCCTCTTAAGTAAGGAAGCGTCTGGGAAATTTTTCGTGCGACAACAAGTGAAAAGATTCTCAGGAATCGAAGTGATATGAAGTATAATGATATCACACTTTCGTGCGGTGTTTTCTCCGAGACTGGGTAAACATGTGATAACGTGCTTGCATGTGTATGTGTATATGTAAATATATACACGTACACACACACACATATAAATCTAAATAAACATACAGCATGTACGTATGTAATTATAAAATTTCGAATGCGCTTGCTTGTATTTGTTAATAAGTATATTAACACGCATCCCTCTATACTTCCTTACCTCCATCTCGTTTACCTTTCCTAAACTTCCACGCCGAGCTTACTTCGTCCCAAAGAGTCGCACAATTAGGTACCTACGACCTTCCTTTACATTACGTAACCCCTCCATTTTCTTCCTCCTCTCTTCCTCCTCTTCCAGTTTCATCTCTCCCTCTCGCTCCATTACCCGTGACCCCTCTCCATCTCCTCCATCCTCCACAGCAGCAGCATCCGAGAGGATACATTTCCAACCTTGTATACTCTGGGATGTCCCGCTCGTAGCTCCGATTCTCCCCGGGAGCGGAGAGCGGGAGGGAAAGAGATGAGAAAATGAAGACTCGGTTTCGCTTCCTTTTTTTCTTCTCCCTTGCGAATCAGACGCGGAGGATCGGAGATGGATGCGATGGATGTGCGACGGAACTAGAGTTGAGGGTTAAAAAAGGAAGGAGGATTTTTCGTATAGATATAGTTAACCGCAAAAAATTAAATATTTTGTTAGAGGGCGCTTTCGGGTGCTGCGTTGTGAGTATTTTCAACTCAACGTTTCACCTCATAAGCACAAAAGAATGCTTTTCGCCGCAATCCAAAATGTTTATTTCATAAATTAGTTAAATAGCAGATTCGTTTTGGTAAACCAGTTACTCCATGCTGTACACGAAAGTCAACAACGCGTGCAGGATTACAAACTCCTAGACTTTAGGGCGAATGTGCTTGAACAATCTCCCCAAAAAGTCCACGGCTTATGGAATGCGTCGGAAGAAAACGCAACAGGGTAATAGAAATAAAAGGCACGGATAAATCGCGGAGGATAAAAATGACCGTGCGATTTTTTTTTAAACCGAGTTTCCTTGCGCGCTCACCCCTGATTGTGAGATTCATATCCGAAAGTCTTGTTTTCTATGCCATTTCTCCCTTAATTTATCCCTCTCGCGCGAAAGCACAACCCTCTCCCTCCCTGTCGATTAATCACGATTCTTGACCATTAAATCTTCCCAACAAGCGTCTGGGATTGAAAGATCCCGAGTTCTGGAATATGTCTGGACGCCCTCAATTGTTTTTCGGGCGCTGTTTGGACAACCGTCAGTTGTTTTGTTTCCCCAATGCCTTTTCTCTTCAAAGTGTTTTCCTCATTCTCTCTCTCTCTCTCTCTTTTGCCTCAGTTTTCCGCATTTTTTTCGTTCGGACAATCCTTCTCGGCGATCGATACCTCTCTTTCTTCTGGTATGACTTCCACTCGAGTTCTCGCGTGGAAGGGCTCTGAAGTTAATCGTCCCTTCCCACAAGCACTTACGCGTCCAACGAGGCGAATAATGACGGAAAAGAGAAGGGAAAAAATTCGCCAAAAAACCGAAGATGGGAGTTTGTCCAAGAAAGTATCCTCTCTCTCTCAATGATTGCAAGTTAAACTATGTTTATCGATTTCGTCGCGACTTTTACGAGCGAATTTTTTTAACCTCTTAGAAATGTTTTTTTTTTTTTGCCCTTACCGACATACTGTTTTTTCCCCTTTTTAAAACCCCTGATCGCACGTTTATTCGCGTTATGTTATTCGAAAAGGAATGGTTTCGAAATGATTTCAAAACGCGTTTTTCGTCTCTTTCGTAAATTTTACGGTAAACGTTTTTAAAAAACGGATGGGATTCGCCCCGTAAAAATTGTTTGCTTACGATTAAATTCGTTCCAGATTCCTTTCGGGCCATGTGAAGATTTTTTTACCCGCATTGAAAGATTGCCAAATTGATCCTTTTTAAGGGGCGATACGGGAAAAACGTTTATGAGGTCCCTCACCCCTTCGAAACGGTGTAAGATTTTTTTTAAAGCCGCCGTATTAAAAAAATCGTACTTTTTCGGGTTTGATGTCGATGCCCTGGTGAAGGAGAAGGAAGAACGTACGTTTATTCGAGATTACTCTCCAAACGTAAACTGCAATAGGTACGCGAATGATCCGAAGCATACATTTTTGGAATATTAACATCCAAAACTCCGCCTGAATGTATTATCGGATTGAGGTTTATTTCTTCCATGACCATTTTGAGGTAGTTTCTTTTTTATTAGAGGGAATCTGCCGAAAATAAAAATAATCCTATTTCTTTTAGAAGAAAATTTCGGCACTTTCATATTACATCGAAATTAAATTCCGAAACAGCATAACAAACATAACGCGGTTTTGTTGCACTGCTAACAGCATAACAAACATAATAGTAGTATTAAACTTGCAAATATTACTCATCGAGATAGATATCAGTGATTTTAATACACCTGGAGCTGATATAACACGGTTTCTAATAACACCGATTCCCTGAAGACACGGTTTGTATCGAATGAATCAAATTCATACTACGCGGATTATGTCTCGCATTAAGGTAGTTCTGTTGAACTCGTGATGTGAAACTCAAGCTTTCTAATCGGAGAAAAGCCCGGGTGTTTTGTTTATAATCTTAGATAGCCCACAGCAATATTATTTGTACATATATGTGCACTAGAGAGATGTATGGGAATTTAGTTCCTGAAGAGTAGTGGAACGCCACACTTCTTTCACTATGTAAAGCTAGGTTCACACATTACGGGGCATTATTTCTCAGAATGTATTCCCGGTGTTATAGGAGGGTCTTGTGTATAACTGGAAACGGTAGAGAGGGAAATAGAAAATTTTTAGAGAAAGAAGGATAATGGAGAAGGCGAAGGGAATAAACGACTCGCGATGATAAATATCACTTTAAAAGCGAAATGGACCTAAAGCGGTATCAATTTCACTTCCAGTTTATGAGTATTAATTTAAAATATGTATATAAAGGAGGGACTTAAGTAGCACGTAAAACCCTCGGATTAAAACATCCTACGCAATATAAAATACTTGTAAAGAAGAACATTTTTGTTTATTTAATTTTGATCAAGGTCCAAAAATGGCATTTTAAGATGCTCTTAATTATTAACGCGCAAATTTTGAAATACGCTTACTAACGAGCTTATTTTTTAAAAAATCTTCTGGCATTAACGGAAACGTTTAATTTTTTTCTGAATATTTATACGTGACAGTTAATTATAGGAGTAGGAATTAATTAATGAGATAAAAAGTGTTATTGCTTCTTGGGGAATTTACTGTATACATTATTTATGTCCATATCGCGACGCAAAGGATAAATTAGCGGTTACGATTTTCAGTCGCCAGTCATTACGTTTTATTATAGCGCACAATGCTGGGATAGGTAACCTACGCAGTATCTTTGCAAGATGATGGTATGTCCATGAAAATGTAACAAAAACTACACCAAAATTGCCAGTATTAGGTAAATTCATTGTAATTTTTGGAAGTTTTACTTAAAATAAAAAACATGCTAATACGATCACTCTGTCTGTAGACAATCATTTTTTTTTTTAATATTTGGAAAATTATTTATGAATTGTATGGATCTTATAAATCTATGAATTTTTCACTAATCGGATTATCCAAGATTTTCTGCAATGCGGCTTTAAAGTCGGAAAATTCCAAATTTTGAAATATTATCGTAGCCTAACTACAGAAGCTAAGGATGAGATGGCCTAATCAGGATCTACATTCCAACAGGGGAAGCGAACACGAACCCTGAAAATTTTTAAGAAAGCGTGGTTCCACCACTTGCTTTAACGATGGTATCTTACTTGTTTAATTTACGAGAATAAAAATCTTTAAGCATAAATATCCTATTTTCGGGAGGAATTCATTTCCGATCTCTCGTTACTAGGCATAAATGTAACCTTGGTTAAAATTAAAAAAATATAAGAAGACTGAATTCCAGCACTAGCTCTTCCAACTCTTATCTCCTTAAAAGTTATCATTACAAAAGGACAGAGGTGAGACGGGCGGATTTTCCTTTGAAGTAAACACCCCCATTCGTGACTTGGAAAGTGCGAGCAACGTAGACAAGATGGAGAGCAACGGAACGAGTTTAAGGAGAGGACTTGCAGCAAGGGGTGCGACCCAAAAGCGAAGGACTACACGCGCCTGCAAAGCAGATATTGGGGGTGTGAACCCGATGGGGTTAATTACACTATGGAAACCAGTCCCTCCCTGACCCCCTCCCGCGTTCAAAGCCTTTTTAGCTCCCGTCCTTTCTTTTGGCATCGGGCGTTATCCCACCCATTCCTTCATTTCCCATTACGCTTTCCGCCTCTCTTTCTATCTCCCTTTCGCTTCGCTCGGATCCATCTCATCCGCCTTTATGGTTTCTTATCCGCATTCGCCGCCCGTTTTTATTTCCCACTAACTCTCTTAAATACCTTTTAAACCGTATCGTTCACTCAATTCGCTTCTTTTTTCTCTCCTTTTCCGACCTCCGTTATCATACGGAGTCATCTCTCGCTCGAAAGCCTTTCTACTTTTCTTTCGAACGAAAATAAGCGTCCGATGGAATATTTTTTCTGAACGTCGCGATGCATCGCTTCGTTTCGTATCTGTTTTCGTTCCTATCCTCTCTTCTGCTTTAATCTTCTCTTTCTCTGCTCTTTTGTCGGTTACTTTTCTTCCTTAGTTTACCTGTTACGGTCTTTACTTTACGTTCTCACGCATTTTATGGTTTTTATCTGATCCATCTTTGAAGCCGATCAAAATGCGCATCTTTCCAATTTTCTACCGTTTGGTTTTTTTAACACCCAATCATCGGATCTTTAACACTTTTTGTCTCGACATATTTTCAGCATTTCAGCATTTTTCTTTGCTTTTCCATTTCTTTTCCTTTATTTGTTTCCCTTATTTGCTACTTCTCTAAACTCCTATCGTGTCTTTCGCTTGGTGATCTAACCGTTCAAACTTCCCAATACCCTTTCTCCTGACTGTTCCTGCATTCTGTAATCGTTTGACGCCCGTCCTACCTCTTCTCATTTTTGCCCCTCTTCTCCACTTTCCTACCGAGTTCTTCTTCCCCTTCTTCTGCCCGACACCCTTGCCAGTTCTCGAATCCTTCTCACGGGGTGGTCCATCTAATAGAGACCTCCATCAGTTCGAACGAACCCCTGAAGGAAACGTGTCTCCCAGGCCGTCGCCTTCTCCGGTAAATGCCCTCCAAACTGTCCTCCTTTTCCATTCATCTCCTTCCACCTCCCAATCCTCATCCTCCTCCCTTTCTCCTTCTCGCTCCACTATTACTACCCCCCTTCTCACTCTCCTTTTGCCCCTCTCCTTTTTACTCTTCTTTGCTCGTGCTCACCTCATCCTCTTACGCCCTTGCTCCTCTCTCTCTTTATCCTTCCTCTTTCGTCAAGCCTTTCTCCAACTTCTTCTCTGCCATATACCACCTTTTTCCTCCTCCCTTTGTACCGCCCCATCCCCTTCCTCTCTCACCCACCTACCGCCTCACTCCTCCAACTTCCTCCTACCTCTTTCTCTCTCTATCTAAAGCCCCCTTTCCCTCCATCCCTCTCCGTTCCTCTGCCCTTTCATCCTTCAACCTCCTCCCCCCCCCTGTAGCTTTTCATCTTCCCTCTCTCTCTCTCTCTTCTTCTCTTCCAAACCGTCGTTCACCTCCTCGCAAAGACTGGCGGGGAATCCAAGGGTCTCTTTCTCTCTCTCTCCTCTCTCTCTCTTTACCTTAGGTGGCAATACCTCGAAGGGGAAAGAAAACAAGGGCGAGAGAAAAAGGTTTTATAGCTCGAACCGATCCAAACAGTCTGCTAAGAATAGAAAATGAGAGAAGGAAAGCTCGGAGCGAGAGTTTCCTTTCAACAAAAAAAAAATAATTTGTCACTCGGGTGATTGGCAAAGTCTGGTTTTAACTTCATCCTTCCGGAGTATTTATCCGAAGGTGAAAGGCGTCGCGATGAGTGACGGTCTCGGATAAGCGGTGAGAGGTGGTTTTTTACTTATCTAGGGTACATTATCCGGTGATGTATGGATAGTAAAACTTTACACTTCGTTCCTGAAAAAAAACACGGGTCCCTTTGTAAGCTGCGTGCCGGCGATATTTTTGGCACAAGCTAAATTAGACCCATTTACTTTTCTCCCATCGTTCGTACTTCTGTGCGCGGGATAATTAACGTGGAAATATTTCTACTGAATTATTCATTATTGCGTCGCAATAGATTCAGCGCTCAACCATTTTTCTCTGTGTACGTGTTTCATCCTCTCTCATACTCTGCAGTGACACGCCCACACGCACATTAATAAAAAGACTGAACGCACGCACACCTTCCCTTCACTTGTTGCGACCCGTTAGGGGACCGGGCATTTCGCAACGAAAGGATCATCCATCATCCGATCACAATTCAATTATTCACGCTCTCATTCATTTGCAAGCCTAATAAAGAGCTATATATGTCCACGTGTGCCGTTAAAACGGATTCCAGTCGCTTTCGGCGGCGGCGGAGTCTGCGAATATCCATGCCTCGATGGCCGTCATGACGAAATCCAGATGCACGCGCATCCGTTGCGGTCATAATTCATAATGAAGGCAAAGGAGGAATTGCTGAATGTTTCAACCATTCGGAAACTCAGGAATATGGTTTTGGGTAGCGATGAAAGGGAGCAGTTTAATCGTGTAATTCGTAAAAAAAAACAGACTTTTGAAAAAAGTAAAAGTTGACGTACGTGTGTTTACATGTTTAAGAAGTTAAACTCGCTCGAATTGAACGAATCCTATTCGTTTCTTTGAAGCGCTGTCATAAAATGGCTGCCGATGTTTCAGGTTTCATCTTTCAAATGTATTGGATCTACGATTGAGATCTATCAAGGTTATCTAAAATTAATTTAATTTCGATTCATTACTTAAATTCAATAATCATAACTTAGTATTCTTCTGAATGTTTGAGGCTCAAGTATTATTTATTAAAATAATATAATTCAACAGAATATATATCGATATATATAGTTTCACAAATCCATAATACATTTTTAAAATACCAGATTGACAAGTGAAAAGCGGAATGCTTAGTAAAATCTTCATCCTGCCTTTAATACAGTCTTTTATTATCGTATATTGTATTTATAAAACAATATGCACGCATTTTTATTAATGCAACCGATACTTTCCTGTTTACAGGTAAGCATTCCTCCGCATTTCCATGACAAAGTTGTCAGTGGCTCACTTCGCGTTGTCAACGCAGAGTCTGAATCAATTTTCGTTAGCAAGGAAAAAAATAAAAGAAACGAAACCCTTTACATATATCCTCTCTTTTATCTTCTCATTCTAATTGAAAACACGTCCAGACTCACGCGAATTCAAACGTGCGGAAGCAAACGCTCAAAACGTGTCCTCCATCCTATTTAAACCATCGGGGAGTAAAAAAAAAACACAACTGAAAGAGACGATCACACGGTAATTGTAACAAACGTCCACTCTCTTATGCCTCAGGCGTCAGACACATTTCGGATCACCTGACATCTCCTTTACCTAGCTCGCTTCAAAGCTAATCGCGAACCCTGGACGTTTTTCCGTCCCGACTATTGACTCACCCGATCGTACAATAACACGGCCGTCGTTTCCAGGTTTTTAAAAAGTTACAGCGATCTTCGACGGCGCGAGAGCTTCGGAGAAAAGGTTAAAAAATAATAATACGGGAGGTCACTCGTCAAACATTCAGAACGTAAAACGGCGCTTCTTCGGTCGTGGGAGGTGAGAGATGTTTCGGTAAACGAAACACGGGAGAAAGAGAAAAAGAGAGAACTGGTCAGAGACGGAGACCGCAAAGGGAGGCAGGCGTTCCCCGCTCCGTCAGCAGGCACGGAGAAGTATAAAGAAGCCGCCGTTTGTTGATGTGTAAGAAGGCAGTTAGAGAAAGGGGGAAGTCTTGGGGAGAGATTCTGGGAGATAGAAAATAATAAAAGATGAGGGAAAGGAAAGAGGTGAGGTTGTGAATGGAGAAAGCGTCAACGTAAGAGAAAGGAATGGAAGAAGAGGAAGAATAATGGAGGTACAGGTAAAGGGAGAAATAAGCAGATATATATATATATATATATATATATATATATATATATAGGTGTGTGTGCGTGCGTGCGTGCGCGCTGGTAAAGAGAAAAAGGGAGAGAGAAAGAAAAAAGAAGAAAATTTTGCAAGGATAGGGACGGAAAATGGGCGATAGAAAGACAGACAAACGACTTTATTAGGGCGAAATTGAAACTATATAGTCCCTTCTTACATTTAACCCCGCGTCAACAATTACAATTGAGAATAAAATAGTAACAATAATTTCGCAGAAAAGAGGGCAAGGATGATAGGATGATACAGACATAATGACATAGAGAAAGATAGGTGTATTTAAAGTCATTGGGGGAAGCAGGTAGATGTACATACAAGGAGATAGGTAGACATAAATGCTTAGGGAGAGAGAGAGACTGATATAAAGGCTTGGGGAAAGTAAGATAGTGTAACGGCATAGGGAGAAGCTTATAAAAGCAAGCAAAGAAAAGATAGGGATATTTGAAAAGGGGAGAAGAGAGAGAAAGAAATTATGGAGAAGGAGGGTTGACGAATGGAACACAAAGGGAAGGGAGACGAAAGCAGAAAGAAGGATGGGAAAGACATAGAAAAGAGAACAAAAGAAGAAAAGGGATGAAAAAGAGAGCGAGGTGGGGTTGGACCGCGGAGAGCGGTGTTAAACAAATAGGAAACGGGAGGACGGCTAAAAGAGAGAAAGGGGCAAGTAGTGAGCGAGTTGGAGGAGATGAGGTGAAAAATAAAGATAGAGAGAGAGAGAGGACGAAGGATTATAAGACTAATATTACCGACAAAGAGGAGGAAGGAAGAGTACGGGATAGATGAAGTGAGAGAGGGGGCGGCCTGGGAAAAGGGAAACTCCGTCTACTCTCACTTTAGAGTTATTCAGTCTGTAAACACGAGTGACGCTAATAGGCGACTTCAATTATTTAAAAGGCGGGGATCTTTTATGAATGTTGAGATATGGAGAGAGAGGGGGGGAGGGAGAGAGAGAGAGGGCAGGGTGGAAGGGCAAAAAAAAACGAGAGGAGAAGGCAATGAGGGAGTGAGATGTGATGATGCCGAAAGTGGAAGAGAGAGTGAGAGGGGTGGGTAGAGAGAGAGAAAGAGAGAGAGACGGAGAAGTTCAAACTGAAGGGCGTGTTGGGATTTTCTGTTGATCTGGGAGTGGCGGCGATGGATCGAGATGACAAAAAAGAAGTGGCATGATGATGGAAAAAACGGATTGGAGCAGAGAGGGAGAAGGAATACATATGCCTGTATATGTATATGTCTTGGCTCCGAGCCCGAAATATTTCTCTCTCTGTCTCTCTCTTTCTCCATTCATTTCCCTCTCTCTCTCTCTCTCTCTCCTTCCTCCTCGATTCCAACGGAATGGGACACGGTTTCCCCGACGAGAACGGAGATGAAAAAAGTGGAGAAAGATGGTCGAGATTGATAAAAAGAATGGTAGATAGTCTTCGAGAAGGAGGAAAGCGACGATGATGAGGAGTGAGAATGACTCCTTAACCGAACATTTCTCATCCTCTTTAACCGCTACCGTTCTTCGTGATGAGAGGGGGAATAACTACTACATATTCGATTCTTAAGCCTTTTCATCGGTCGCGAGGGAGGGTTATATGGCTGCTATACTTTACACCTCACCATCGCTGTTTTCCATTCGAAAAATGCAAATTTTTTTTTTTTTTTTTTTTTTTTTTGGGGATCGAGAATGGGAAGGATGGGAATGGGAAAGGATTTTAAGGGGAGTAGGAGATGGGAGAATTGAGGGCATAAAAGGGAAGCTTTCCGTCCCTTTTGTGAAAAGGGCGTAATGCGAAAAGGGTCCGAGTTGAGGATTGTGGGGGGGAGCAGTTATTTCAATCATTTCCCACGTCATCCTTCCGTCTTCCTACCTCTCGGCCCCCTTTTCCCTCCTCTTCCTTCCCCTACTCCACCCGCCTGTCCTCTTGACGTATTTCCGGTCGGTCCCGGTTTTCGTTTCGGTATCGTCACTTTTTTTGCGCCTTCATTTTTTATGACGTTCCTCCTCCTTCGCCTCCCCCTCCCCCTCTCTACCCTTCTCTTCTCCCTCTTCCCCTCCTTATGTTTTCGCAAGTCCTTTTCGCCTGACTGTCAGTTCATTATTTTATGGAGCGACCTTCAATCGCATCGATTATTCATCGTAAGAACATCGGTCCCTGTGATTTTTTCTCTCCCTTCGTTTTTTTTACGTACGGAAGAGCCCGAAGAGCATTATATTCATCCTCTTTCTCCGTTATATATTTTTTTTGTGTCGTCGCCCTTTTCCTCTCCGTATTGTTTTTTTTTATCGAAATGAACGTCAAGTGTCTATCTCGACGTCCTCGATCATTCATCGTCTTAATCTCGCGATGGCTTTCGCAAAGAAGAAGGGCCGAAAAAACCGCGGCTGCATTATGCGAGATTCGTTCACTAGTTGAGTCGCGTATCTTTTTTTAAAAACTTTTTTCGATAATTTTTCCATATAATATCAAGTATTTGACAGTCTTCTTTTTTATGAACCTGCCGTAAATCATTCCGAACCAGATTTTTAAAATTTATTTTGCCTAAAGCGTTTTTTTTTTGTCGTTTCCGATCGCTTCGTGTTTATAATCGTAAATATAGAATCAATTTAAAAATTAACTTTTTTCCTAAAGCACTCTTTTTTATTACATTCAATTCGATCCCAATAATACAATGATTTCGGAGAAAATATTTTATCAGAAAAATTTACGTAATTAAGTACCGCCGTAATAAATTAACCGGAGGATTTTATTCACTTAGCGTCCTTCTTAGCAACTTTTAACTTAGGAAGCTTCCATTTCAAGATAAGTACATTTGTTTTGGTTACTTCTTTAAGAACTTGAATTAGTAGCCTACTATCTTCTTGATAATGAACAAAAATGTAAGTGTCCATTTCAGTGATTTGTATCGCGGACAAAATAAATTCGTTTTGACAATTTTATGCTCACGGGAATCTGGTACGTAAAAATATTTTTGACATCGAACGTAAATGAACATTATCTTCTCTTTAATGCCCCTTTAATCATCCATCCTCGAGAAAAAGACAAAAGAATTTACTTTCTGTACGGGCTTTGAAAAGACGTTTTAAAGCTACTCTTTCCTGATCCCCGCAAACCCTGAAAATTGATCTCTCTTTATGGTTTTTTTTTCTGTCCTAAGTAACTCGTAAAGTTCGGCAGAGGCAAACTTATATTTCGGAATCAAACGATTCGACAATCTTATCTCTTCCATCTCGGGTCAGCCCTTAACGTAAATCTTCTCCCCCTCCATTTGCTCTCATCTCTCCTCCCTACGCATTTCCTTCCCTTTTCTATATAACCCTATCTCCTCCTCGTCCTCTCCTTTTCTCTCCCCTCCTCCATTCTTCCATCGGCCCTTTCTCTTATCTTTAGTCTCTCCCATAACTCTAAACAAATCCACCCTCCGCTATTTCTCCCGACTGCTCCACCACTCCAATCCTCCTCAATAATGCATTGGCCTCCCTCCTTCTATTAACCCTTTCCTCCCTTATATCTCCTGCTTTAATGCATGGATGACCTTTCTTCCCCTTTGTAATTTACAAGGTATTCCGTCCGTCTTTTTTATTTATTTCCACATCCTTTATCGCATCCGAAACGAATCACACTCCCACATTTTATTCGCACCAGCTCTTTGTCTCACGTCTTTGCTGGTAAGAAAACATTGCTATCATTTTCTCTTTCTGTATTTTCTACGAGTTCCGCGTCTCATCTTTCCATCCGCACGTTCTTTCATAATTTTCTGTTTCATTTTTTGGATCGATGAATTTTTTGGCCGCCGCATTCAAAAAGGAGTCATTTCACATCGGAGAATTGCTTTATCATCTCTTAAAAATTTTCTTAATTTGCCATAGCTAATTGTGTAAACTATAATATTGGTATTCTATGAAAATCGCTAATTAATTAAAGTGATTAGGCGTTACAAATATTGGAGAATAATCCTTCCGGCCTATGTTAAAGGTTTTGAGAACGAATTACTAAGATGCATCGAAGGAATACGGTAATTTCTTGCGTAACGCCAGCATTACGTTCTTGGAAAAAATCGCGTTGCGCATTTAAAATACTTGGTGTAAAAAACCAAGTATTCGTATAGGATACGTACACGTAAAAGGCGGTGCTCGCACATTCACATTTTTATATGCGTCACATTTATTTGGTCGTGCAAAATGAAACCCGCATTGGATACTTGTAAAAATAAAACTGTTGAACAAACTGCTTGCTTAAAACTGTTATGCCTAGGAATGGATACTTTATTTGAAATGCAGATATGACTTTCCCATTGTTTTACGGATCAATTAACTGTTTATATCATTCCTTTCATAAATATAAAAGCTGAATATGTGTCGTCCACCAGAAGTCTTCTGAACCGTTGGTCGGAGGGCATTACAGAAAAATTTCCATTTTTAAGACTTTTCCCAAAGTTTGTGAGTACTAGCAACAAAACGTCAATTTTAAGAAATCGGATATAATCCACATAAGGCATTGATTTTTGAGCTAGAAGTGAAATTTATCATCGATTTTAATTCAAATGGGAATTTTTGAGCTCACATTATGGATGGAATCCAATTGAAAAATTACGTCTTGAAATGGCCATAAAAAGGTTAGTAAACTAGATTTCGTCTACGAAGAAGTTATAATCAGTTGTAATTCACAGTTAGTAGATTCTATTATCGGTGTCTCTCGACAGAATTTTATAATATACCTACTGAAGGTTTTTCCAACATTATTATATCTATCACATAGTTTAAATAATTTCATGTAACATC
The DNA here is from genome assembly GCA_036926305.1 of Uropetala carovei. Classification (NCBI taxonomy): domain Eukaryota; kingdom Metazoa; phylum Arthropoda; class Insecta; order Odonata; family Petaluridae; genus Uropetala; species Uropetala carovei. The sequence continues at coordinate 4,512,039 of JAXCHB010000088.1, read as the reverse complement.
ATCTATGAAACGATTGTATATTACAAAATGTTTTATATTGTGAAATATTATAATATCTTAGAAAATATACTAGGTTTTTTTTTCAATTGGATATGTAAAGTATGGCGAATTTATATGTTTCTCCTCCAATGTTTCTCCAAAATAAAAACTTTTAATACAGTACTTTCCTGTATTCTGACGGATAAATAGTGAAACATTTTTTAAACAAAATTTTCGAAACCAAAAAAAGATTCACTAGTTTGCATCAAAAGATATTCTCGCACAACACATGTAGTTAAAATATTATGAATTTTTAGTAGACGTTGTAGCCACTTTGTTTTATTCTTAAGTTATAATTTGAGTTTTTCGAAATACGTATCAGAATTGTAGGTTTGTATTTTCCATCTTCTACATCTTTCTCCAAACGAATTTCAGTAATTTTTCACGCAGCCATCATGATGTGCAAATCATTTCCACTTCATCTGAAGCGTTTTTCTCTAAATTAATTTCAGAGAGCGCGTTTTACATAGTGCTAAATGGTTCTCATAGTTCACGTTCAACGGGTGTAATAGACGCAACTTAAAACAATATTATCTCGTAGTTCGTATTCGGCTATTTTTTCCACCTCAATCCCATTTCACGTTCATAAGACAACATTATTCCGATGAACTCTTCAGCCCCAGTGACATCTCAACGTTTTCGGTTTTTGCCTGTAATTTCTTCTCTTCCTTTGGTAGGTAATAGTTAAACATTTCCACCCTTTTGAATAAAAATGGGCGTTTCTCTCTTCTTATTTTTACTCTCCTCTCCATACCTCGTCTCCTTTCTCCCATCCTCTATTCAACCCTCTCTCCATTTTTTCATCCAAAATACATGGACCTGCCTTTTCTGCATATCTGTCCTCCCCGGTGCCGTTTATTTTCTTTAAATTATTTCTTTCGTCCATATATTTTTTCCGCCCCTCCAGTCTATCATATTTCCTCCTAACGTTTTGCGCCCTCTTTCTCCTCAAACCTTTCTGCAATTATTTTCTCGATATTTTCACTTGCTCATAGTACGTACCATATCCCCATATTCCTTAACCTCCCTCCTCGCCTCATATTTAATTTATTCTTCCGCATATCTATCCGTCCGTTTTCTCCTTACCACATGCTTTGTTTTATATCCTTCCTCCGAAATCTCTTTATCCCCTTCCGGTCAAATTCTCTCTTTTACTCTCTCCTTCTCTGTTTTATCGGAAAAGCACTTTCATTCTCCTCTCTCTCACTCTCCAGATTTTATTCTTCTTATCTTTTCCAACCCTGATTCTCTCTCCCCCGCATTTCTCGGCGAACTTTCCTTCTCGCAAATTTTCGTCTTTACTATCACGTACAAACTCAAACTGCACAGCAGCCAAATAGGTAGTTTCGAAATATTTTGGTGAGATCGCATCTCATAATAATCACCCTAGGTATTCTTTTGGAACCCAAAATCTCATTGCTATAAATGACATACATTATGAGTCTCCAATGTAAGGCCCGCGAGTCACACCCAGTGATTTCATCCTGCCCGCTTTATCTAAACTTCTTTAAGGCACACGTATCCACAAATTTGCCGGCAGGAGTTGTCATTAGATATGAATTTTAAAACGTAAATGATATTCTTGGAGTGCGTGTTTGCAATATACTTTTAACATGGGCGTAGGAAACATTAAGTGATCAAAATAATTCTCTCTTTGAAGTTTACACACGTTCCGATCAGTCATTTGAAAGATCGTGTGTGGCCCGCATAATAGTATACGAAGCATCCTGTTGCCGTTTTAGTAAAAATTTTGATAACTCCTGTTAAATATAATTGTATCGTTATTTGTTTGTTGTAAGAAAAATACATTAAGGAACTATTAAAACCCATCCGACATCTATCTTTTAACGACTGGAAAGCTGCAGATAGGTGACAGGCAGCATCTCAATACCCAATGCCATTTAGTGCGGTAACGTATGCGGAAAATCGTTCTGCAATATCATTTTTTAAATTTTATAACCAATAAATTTAAAGATTTAATTACCAAATTACCTTTATTTTGTGATTGAAAACAATCACAGTTATAAAATATTAAACATTTTTATTGGTTATTTTTTCTATAGTTTTTCTTGTACATTGCTTCTCTTCCACCTACCTATAGTAGAATCAGGGTAATGAGAGGGCTTAGGGCTTATCCTATCTTTTTGAAACAGAGGGCCGCATGCGGATCGGGTGCGGGGGGAGGGGGGGGGGGGGGGCAGGAAGTGCGTGTTTGTGACTCGGGCTTTATATTCCCCACTATCCTAACTTCTCTTTTCCTCCTCCGCCCACTTTCCCATCCTTATTTCAGACACATAAGTGAGGGACCTTCTTCGCTCCATATCTCTTCCTCTCCCCACTCTTAATATTCCTAAAATCCGGTAGATACCCTGCCCCTAACCCTCCTTCCTCTTCGATCCCTCGCTGTATTTCCTCCTCGCTGCCTTCCACATCTTTCACTCCTCGTCATTTACTCCCTTTCCACTCCTCTATCCACCGCCTACGCTCTACTCTTATTCACTTTCCTCATTCTCCAACCCTCGCCATTGCGAAAGATGTGAGAATCGGAAGACCCAATAGGACTGCCTGTGCAAACACGGGGTGGAGACGGCATATCCCGTGCCACCTTTCTCTCTCTCTATATATATGTGTGTGTGTGTGTGTGTGTGTATCTCTGTATGTCGCGTCCTGAAGGTGTGCCTCTCTCCCGTTTACCCTTTTGGAACGCCGTGTTCCCATTTCCTTAATCCCTTCCTTTAACGTTCAAATCTCCTTCTGCGAGAACTCTCCCTTACCCTCCACCATTTCCTCCTCCCATCCCCTCTATTTCAACATATGTAAATCATTAATGCCTCCACAGTGAAATGTGCGCACAATTTTTTTTTCGGCTCTTATGAAATCATTTTATTCTTAATTTCAAGCTACAGACACTGCAGCTTACAACAGAGCGAGTGTCATCTTCGAGTTGCCATGCTTTTATTGTGGTGCCTCATTTAACTAAATCCTATAGTTTTTTATTACATATTTTCATTCACTATTCTCCTACTGGCTTTATAAATATACACAGACGCACACAAGCATCTCCTTTGAGCCATTTTTGTATTGTTTTGTTCTGTTTCGTGTATTATATTTTTACAAGCAGAATTACGTATTTTGTACTTAAGACTTTAATAAAACTTCTGGAATGTACCAATAAAAAAACTAATATGTATTCCACCCTACTTCTATTTCAATATTTCTATCCTCCTATCGTTCCGTTTCCTTATTCTTCCCTTTTTTCCCTCGTATCTCACACCATCATTCTTCGCGAATGACGTTAAATCTCGGTATGGTTTCGGTCGCGTCTTCCCCTCTTTTCTCACTCAGCACGTTCCCCCTCCCCCACCTTCCTTTCCTTACCCCCCCCTCCCCTGTACTCCGTCTCTCCCTCGTGAGCACACGCACAAACGCATATGCGGAGAGGGATTTCTTAATGACGGGATTAATGAGGCATTGCCGAGAAAGGCGGTGTCTTCTTCTTCGTTCGCACTCGTCGTGAAGTGAGAGAGAGAAAGATGTTTGAACTCTCGGCTCTTCATTAACCATAATAGCGAGTAGGGGGAGAGAGAGGGGGGGAGAGAGAGGAGGAGGAAGAGAGGGAGTGATGAAGAGGAGAGAGGGAGAGTGGAGATGTATATTCGCCCCGCCGCTGCTGCTACATCTCCTTTGGCTTCTTCCACAGTGTTAACTTCGTTTTTGGTGTCTTTCGTTATTCTCGCTGCGCTCAGAAAAGATGTCGTATTTAATGTTTTATTTTCGAGGGCTCGCTTGCGGACTATTTGAGCGCTTACGTGGATTAGCCTCTAGTGCGAAAAATATGTTAATCGTGTTATAAAGTCTGCACCTGGCGCAGCATAGAGGGTTTTATAATTTTCCAAAATGGGATACAAAATAATGTGTTCTGCTGTGTCTATAAGTCGATGACAGTTAAAAAATCTAACCTTTTAATGACATACGTATAACGTAACATGCTCGCCTGTGTCTATAAGCCGATAACAGATAGAGAATCTAAACTTTCATTTCAAGCAAAAAGAATTTCCCTTGTCGCTACAGTCGACATGATTCTAACTAGAGCTCTGAGAGGTAAGAAAAAATTGAGAGAATTAGCTCTCAAAAAGGCCTACAGTCAATCACTGGACAGCAACATTGCCACATATTTGACAATATTTGCCCTTGCCTTTCCCCTTGGTTCCTTCTCGTCTGTGATTTTATAACGTCGCCTCCTCCCTTAGTAACGCTTAAAGTTCAAGTTGCACTACTCCGACTACAATCAAACATTATTTGAGTGTACATTTTCTTGCAATTCAAAACATTTTCTTCAGATTGGATATTTACTTTTATTTTATATAAATCTAGTTTTAGTAACTGTTTTTTCTATACATTCACCGATTTGTATATGTACATATAAATAGTTTTAAAGAACGACATAATCTTTAACAAATATATTTATTAATTTGGAAAGGTATAGTATATGTTAACAACCATTTCTTGCCAATATTACTATTTATTTGTTTGTATATTTATTAAAATTTATATTCGTTTTATGCCGTTGGCTACCTTCCTAACCTCTGCTGCAGAATATATTACAAAGCAAATAATGGTTAGTTTTACACAGAGCGAAAAGAAACCATATCACAGATTCCAAGTGACACATCCTATTATTCCCTTCTCCTCAGACCAAAGGCCTCGTTCCTTCTACCCCGAATTTGCAACTATAACCCAGCTAGTCGGCAATTTTTTTCCCTCATTTCTTCCGTCCCACCCCCCCCTCTCCCAAAAAAAAACCCCGTGTGGCATTCCAAACATTCTTTATTCAATGACCCTTTGAGGACCTTTTATGCTGGGTAAGAGAGCCCTTTCCTTTCGCATGTCCTTTTCGCCTCTCTCGCGAGGGAGGTAAACGGCCAGCCTTGGCCTTTTCCGCGAAGAGAAAGCTCCTCTCCCCTCCCCCCCCCCCACCCTGTACCCTACCTTAACTTACCCTCCGTCTCCGCTCCCCTTCGTCCTGCCTCCTCCTACCACCTCATCCATCCCTTTGCCTCTACGTGGGCAGGAGTTACGGTCCGTGGATCCCGAGTATCGAGGGAAGGAGTGAGGAGGTTTAGGGAGTAGGTGATATATATATGTACACGTCGGATGGTGGAAGACAAAAGGGGTTTTTTAATAGATCGGAGGGTTTGTTTTATCTTTTCTGGGAATTCGCCTAAACTTTGTCACGTGCCTCGTAATAACCACGTTCGGATAACGGGTGGAAGTCGGATAGGTTGTTTTTTTTTACGACGTCGGAGAAGATACATGGAGGTTTCTATCTCCGGAAACGCAAGGTTAGGTACATCGATTATCGATTCGATTTTCTTTACTCGCCGCTTACCAGTTATAATGGATTATCGGATATTGATTCCAGCTCTCGTAGAATTTTTGCTTTGACCTCTACGTAGAATGTTCGTGTATCGTAGCTCGATCAAATGCACGTATGGATTCATCTCTTAATGTACCACGCAAGGTTATAATCTACTATAACCCCGCCTCGCAAAAGGCATAAAATGAAAACAGGAAAAACGTTACCTAATAAACTTGGCAGATAGGAATCGATCGACGTAAAGCTGGGCTTAAGAGTTACGCTTTATTTAGACAGGAAAATTGTGATGTTAATCATGTCGGTATTATTAGTTAGTGGATAGAAGGGAAATTTTTCTACCTTAATCGGTAATTGGTAATCGGTCTTCTACATGTCTGTCGCTGAACCATCGAGCTTCTGTCTACCTCCCACATCCCATTCCTCTTTCTGTACATGTGTATCGCCGTTTAGATAAGCAAAATAATCCATACTTAATGACAGCTCCATTAGGATTACGTAATTTCTCGAAAAATCCAGCCAACGGCGAACGATTTTCTTTCAAAGAATGTGAAATTTTGGGGTTAAAAACCAATCTGTGGACCAATTCGAGGCGTGTTCGAAAAATGACGCTAGGAAAATGTATTCTCATTCTTTTAGGCGTTTTTAAGTTTAATTCTCGAATTTGTACGATAATTATAAATAATTTTAAAATGGTAACGAAAATAGGTTGGCAAGCTACGTTTCAGCTATTCATACGTAATTCATATGGAGATAAGAAACGCTCGTGGAATCGAACCAATGATGTTATTGCAGCCTTTGAACAATCTAAAATTTGAAAGGGGTAAGGTAAAGTAAATCCTGAAAGTATTATTCAAATTAAAAATACAGTTATCGACTCATTAGCGTTTTTGTATTCTCTCATTTAACTCCATACAGCGTTCCGAACAAACAGAATTACGCTACTATAGTAATAATTTTAGTTGGCGAAGCAGCAACTCTAACTTTGTAAAGTAATTTCATTTGTCCGCTCTATATATACTATGTTTGACGTAACTGGGAATGCTTGGATGTCTGCTCACATGTGAGTTATACTGCGTAAAGTAAATATTTCTTTGGTAAGTAGAAACATTTTAGTTTTCAGAATGCGCATATACATTTAATTTGTCTTGTAATCTAAGACTGCAAACTCTTATTGCGATCAAACGCTTTAGCTCTTTAACCGCGTTAAATGTATGCAATTTCATAAATTATGCTTTTGTAATTATAAAATTATTCACTTTAATTAAACTAAAGCTTTTGAGAACTGGAGAAGTTTCTAATTAACTAGCTCTAAAACTAACTTTTAATGCCACATATGCATACCACAGTAGCTATTTTTTATCGTGCGCTTATTTATCTGCTCCAGTTAGATACTTTCCGGCTTCTCTAGCAAAAGAGTACACAAATAAAACAGATTTCGAAGAAATTCGCTTGTGTGACTTGAAAATTGGATTTCTATCAAGCAATTTTTTTCGGTTGAATGAACGAAACAAAGTGAACCCAAAATTTGGGCCTCCGTTGTTTATCATAATATATTTATCACGTGACAGAACTTCCCCTTTTCACTCATTTGGCCCAAACTTCTCAAAGACAGATGGAAGTTCTCTACTTCCCTTTAAAATCCACTGAAAGGAGTTCCGAAAACTTTATTGCTCTGCCAGCATACAAGACGAACCCTATGCGCAATTTAAGTAAACTACGTCATGGAGAACTTTCAAGGAGTGCATTTTCCAAGTATACACGCTGATGCATGGGTTTTATGAGAGAAGTGCAGGATGTGCTGCCCAGTGCACATTTCCCCTCGGTGACCCATATATTGATCGGTACTATTACTAATTCTTTCTCCGAGGTCAAAGAAACGTTAATAGATGAAAATTCCTTTGTCATCTTAGTTATGGACTAGGAGTTCTTCTAAAAAAAATAGTTTTACGTCCTCGAAGTTAGTAATATTCCATAAAACACCATGTAAAGCGACATTTAAAGAAACTGAAGATTCTTGTATTTGTCCGAATCACACATTTCTTCGCCGACGATCTGTAAATTTGGCGTCGTACGCAATTTCCCGGAGATGACCTGTGTATATCCTGCGCCCATGAAATGGTCGAGGAAACCCGATGCGAATTCCGGTCACGAAACGGCCGTCTTCGATGATCATTCACCGATCGCCCATTATATCGCGGAGTAGTAACCTAAATTGCGCATAGGTTCCTATTAGAATTGCCTAGGTCAACTATGGCATTCAAGTTATAAGCTCATTGGTTGATTTAAAAAATTATTTTCATCGATCAAACTTTTAAGTTTTATCGCTTTTTTCATTATTTAAACCAATTTTAACCACAAAACTACATGTTTTTTCGCAAGTTCTTAAAATAAAAAATACGCGTACTTAAAATGAAAGGAGAAATTACAAACTCTAGAAACACCGACTTCGTTTCCATTCTTGTGACTTTCGTGAAGGCTCATGAAAAAAAATATTTTACGCCTACCAAAAGATTTATTCCAATAGAAAATACAATCGCTTTATATAAAATTTATGATTCGATTAAATAACTTTTGAAAAAGATATTTTGCTTCCTTTTTGAGTAATAAGAGCTTTCTTCAGCGCTTTAAAAGTGTTAAATCCTGACACTTTAGAACAATTTTTTATGGTATGAATAATTTGTACGTCCATGGTCATAATTTATATCAAGTCACTTTAACCCCAAAAATATTTAACGATGAAATTTCTTATTCCTGTAAATACAGTATATGACGTGACATATAATAGTTGAAACGTTTTCGTCACACCAAACATAGAATTTCCGCATACATCATGACCAACAAATTCGACGATTCTTTAGTCTCTCACGTGGATATGATTACGGCACGTCCATAAAAAAAATAAAGAACGCCAAACCACCGCCCATTAGCGGCGTGAAAGCATCGCGACACCGAAAAATCGTCGGTCGAATTTATTTTCATTCCGAATCTAGATCTGTCCGCCCTTTATCGCCAAACATCCACTTCTGGCTTTAAGCCCCCGCGATCGATCGATAATTCTATAAAGTATCCTTGTATGCCCTCCGTCGACATTTCCAAGCCAAAAGGGCTTCGACGGGGAAGAAAAGGTATCCGCTTTATGATTTCGATATCGCCCTCCCGTTTTTTTTTTTCGAAGAAAAAAAAGAACGATTTTTTTTTCATCCTCTCCACCTCGCCAAATATTCCACGCCTTAAAACCTCCGAACCTCCCTTCCCCTCCCCTCTCCCCCCCCCCCCTCCTCTTTCCGCATCACCCGACCGATCTTTTCCGACCGAATCGTCGATGATCCGGAAACCGTCAGAAAACGCTAGCGCACGTATGGAGGTCCTCGCGAATCATCCGTTCGTCGCTAGCGACCGTTTTCGTTCGCTCGTTCGTTCGTTCGAGAGAGTCCTGGAAAACGACGTTTTCTCTTTCCGTCAGATTTTAAGACTCCATTGCGCTTCGGCAGACACTGCTGACTTTGAGACAAGACCCAGGCGGATTGTTGGCCGAGACGTCCCCGAACGAGGTTTCGTAGGAAACGGTTGTCCCAGTTCGTCCCACCCACCCCACCCTTTTCCCTAATCTTCTCTCCCACCATTCTCCACTCTCCCTATTTTCCCGATCCTTCTCGACCCTGCACGACACATAAAAATCTCTTTGGCAACCGACTCCGTCTTCCCCCCCCTCCCCCCTCCTTCTCCATGACAACGGGATCAAGTTTGAAGGAAGAGAGAGGGTTGGGAGGCGACTGCGTCGCCGCTTTGGGCGCCCATTCGGATTAGGGTACACATTTTTTTATTGGATTCGACCCCAATGTCTTGAAGGCAAGATGGGGTGGGGGGATAAATCGTAAATAAAAAAATGGAAGATCCTAAAAGAAAGTAATGGATGGAGAGGAGGAGGGTATCTTTCCTATTTGATGGTGGGGATGGAACTCTCCTTTTACCGGGACGAGAAGAAATGTCTCTCTATTTGTTTAATTCGCTCGCTTTCCGGACGATGCTTACCTGAGGAGGGTTAGGGCTTTTTCCTTCGGCAGCGGGAATCCCCCTCCCCAAGCGATTTATTTCGTCCTGTTCGTTTTTGTTTTAATCATTTCGGTTGTTTTTTTTACGGAGTAGGCGATTATGGAGTAATTTCTTCCTTTGCTCCTTCTTGCATATTCTCCTTTGGATAAGTCGAAGATTATTTTGTGACGTTTTTTTTCTACTCGCTGGCTAGAAGCAGTTATAATAATTAATTGCGTCATCGCTTAGGACAGTGGTTTCCAAACTCCTGGGTGAGCGTGAGAGAGTTCCAGAGGGGGTGCGAGTTCATAAGGAAGAGATCAACTTTTAATGTCAAGTTTAGCTGAAATAATTTAAACGTATTTTTCAATCTCCCCAATATGTACCAGACACATGGGTAAAATAATTACCAGTTAGTTTATCGTTAATAATGATGTAAACACGAGTGCAATGGGTTAAGTTTATTTCAATGAAAAACCTGGTGGCGGATGACGGCCTAGCGAAAACCAAAAGGGAGGCGTCATGCCAAAAAGTTGGGAAACACTGGCTTAGGAGGAAAGATGGAGTGTCTTGATGAGTAACTTGTTTTTGTGTACACTTTCTTCGGTGACTTCTATCAAGATGTATATAAATTAATATAAATATACATTTTTTTATTTATATAATGTTTGGCAACTTGGTGTCGTGGGAAATCTAGTGAACATTTACCATTTGTCGAGTAGCTGGTAATATCGGAGAGGCACACACTAAGAAACGTATAGTGGACTTAAATCGAGTTTTTTTTCTCCCACCAATAATACGGATAATTAATAAGTGATTATTAAAATAGGTACATTAAAACTTCCATCAGTTGTCACTTTTGGAATTGATTTCTGTCCATACAAGTTACCGAATGAATATTTGGGCAACATTTGGAAAGAGCGAAATGTTTTGTAACACAATTGAATTTCTTTCAATAACATATTGATATGATATTGATGCACATATGTTCTTCTAATTCTCTGTCGAGATAAAATGCAAAACCGTAAAAAATATTTTGAAGAGAAACTTTCAAACTGTTCTTCACGCCATCTTGAGTTTCGACACAGGGCTGTAAGAGTCAATTTCGTTTCGCATTTTCGGAATTGGTACGGTAGTTTCGCAGAAGCGTAACTTGGTTCCGTTTCGTCATTTCGAAATTGCGCATCGGATGGAAATCGAATACGTGTTTATTGATCTAATCTAGTAACCCATCAACCGCCTTAGAAAAGAAACTCTTTTTTATCCCTCTTATCGTAAAGTACTCCTTTGAAGATTTTTTTTTGTAGAACAGAACACGCGTTCTACGTGAGCAATCTCTCGCAGGGCCAATAAAAGAGAAACGTAACGTAAGAGATACCAGAACCCCCTCGTAACGCTATCCCATTGATTCCCTAACCTAGTCAACAACGTTTTTATGTCCCATGGCCTGCTCGGTGTCTCTTAATACCCTCAGGAAAAAGGTTCTTCTCCTCCTCCTCAGGAAAGGGACGCGAGAAGTAGAGAGGTTGCAGCCGTTTGCTATCTTTTCACGTGACTCGGGAATTAAAAAAATAAATGAAACATTCCTTCCACCTGACTATTTCTCGTAGATTTTTTTTAGCCTTTCCCCAGGCCTATCCCGTTTCCGGCTCTTTTTTTTCACATTCGATTCATTGCCGCTAGATTGAGACTTGGATGAGGGTACGACGCGATCTCCGAATCCCTTCTCGGACTGAGAAAGAAAAGAGACTGGACGTGATTGGGAAAGTGTCCGCAGAGATTCGGAGAGAGAGTATAGGAGAGAAATAAAGAGAGAAGGAGAGAGAGAGAGAGAGTTTCCTCGTTTCGTTTTCAAATGAATGTGCGCTTGTACCTCTCGACATCCTATATCCCCATCTCTTTCACTCCTTTGGTAACCCGGAAAAAATGAGTATTCTTCCAATTTCCGATATTTTTTATCGATCTAATCTGTCAGCGTGAGCAATCTCTGCTTTCGTTGCGTTTTCTGGATTTGGAAAACTCGTTGACAATTTGAGGAAATGACTAATTAAAATTCTGGAATTTGACATAGTACGAGGAGGTAAATGGTGCAAAATTATTCTGCCATTTTAGATACTTTCAGCGATTTAGGAAATCTCAGTCTTTCAATTGCCACGCGTGTAATAATAATTAAGACTATAAAAGGGGAAGTTAAAGAATATAATGAACTAATAATAAATAAATTATATGAACTCTCGAACCATCTGAGGAAGTCATATACCCGTGTGTTAGTAATTTTTGTTATTTTTATAAATTTCTCAACACAGTATCTAATGTTTATTTGTGCTTGAATATATATTTAAGGAAACCTTGCCCAAAAAACCATGAACGCTTTTAAACCACCTTCGTGATTGTGGTTTTATTATCTCCTATGGTCATTTCCTAGAAGAATTTTGTTCTTATCCGAACCAACAATCGGTGAACTGATGTTGATTTTACTTCACATTAACTTACATGCTTGTGTATTTTACTCGACCTTTTTATAACCAAAAGAAACGATTTTCATCAGTAATACAAACTCAACTCAAATAAAAACGAATAATATCTCTTTTCCTGTTACTACTTCAGATGCACCTAAAAGATACCTCAAAAGGTTTTCTGCGAAGTGTACGGGACCATGACAACCTCAAAGGGAAAATTTATTTTAGCAAAGACCAACCATCCAATCCCCTTTTACGAGATAATTAAGAACATTAACCGCAAATAGAAGTACGTCGAAATAAAAGTACTTCGCTGCTGCTGCTTTATTTTTGGAAAAGTATCCTACCTGCGCAAAAACTAGAAAAATAAAGACTCGCGTTTTTTTATTTCTCTCGAGGATTAATTAACCTTCAGTGGCGATGATACAGTAGTCCAAATGGCTAATATGCGAGTCTTTTGAAAGAAACCGCGAATTCAATCCGATGGGTCTGCTCGCCCTATACGCTGCGCTCCAACCACAGGTAGATAGCTCGACTGAATGGGACGATGAGCAGCCTCGGACGGTTTTTTTACATAGGTTTTGAAGCTTTACCCCGGAGGTCTTAAAGCTAACGAATTTAAAGGTCTTGTGGTTTTTTTCGGAAAAATAAAAAAAATATCCACGTGTTATCCTTTGTTGTTGGGTCCCCGCCAAACAGAATCTGGCATTTTTGTGAGACCGTTCTAGTTATCGATCCTCGGGAATGATATTTTTCCTTTTTCAGGTCTATACTAAAAAGGTATCTCTCTTTATGAGGCTTTCATGGAAATTTTCATCGTGTATTCGTGCATCTTTTACACCTCCCTTTCTTCCGTCTCATTTATAGTCGAATAATGTCTCATTACTTTTTAAAAATATGCGCACAACATGAATACGCACCGAATGCCATTATTGTTTATATGAAAACACATTTAAAAGGATTTCTTACAGCTTACATTTTTTATATTGGTTAAACATTTATAGGATCATTTTCTAGAACGCGAATGCTGAATTTCAATGTTTTTTTTAAGAAAATGAAGGGAAAATGATTTACCAGTAAGTCATTCCTGTTTCTATGATTGACCTCGAGACCTGACGTGATCTCTTTGGCGTTGGCATTCCAATAGCTGTAAGTTATCTTCTTTTCTGTCGTTTTTATGTGAATCGCTATTAATCGTTATTTTTTCTTGGCATATTCTAAAATGTTCACTTGTATACCAGACGAGGCTTTGAGGGATTTTGTTCTTTTTGGCAAATATATGTATAATATAATTACCAATAAAACAAAACTTTATAATAAAATACAAATTAAGTAAATGATCACAAAACGCCTTAAGTAAGTATGAGTGTAAATGCTCAAATGCACGCCGGTTAAGGGGAATTTACGCCAGGGACAAACGATCACACGCATTATGGGTTTAAGGAAAATTTCTCCACGCCAGGTGTTTCACACACGCACTTCATTTTCTATCAAAGATTTTTATTTTCTTAAAGGCTTACATACACACACACGCACGCGCGCGCACACACACACATATATATGTTTACAGTTTACATTGTTTTACAGTTTGTACATTTCTGGTTTATCGAAGTATTTAAGTAAACTCGGTTATAAGCGTATGGCCTCTTCAGAGTTGTACCAAATCTCCTATTATATAAAGTCCTTGTTTAACCATGTGGTTCCTAATAAAACGCCTAAATACGAATTTCGGAATCCAAGATTCCTAAACACATAATGATAGTTTTGTTAAAAAATATTCAATTATAGATTATCTGGTTTAGCTCCTCTGTGTTCCCGAATATAATAACAACAAGAAGAATTATGACATATATACTAGCTAATGTGTGCTTGCATTCTGCAAGCATTTTCAAATTTTAGCATTTTTACAAATTCAAATTATTCCCAATCGATGTTGTACAGAATCATATAACCCTGTCAAATTTCAAGTTTGTATCTCATTAAGAAGTGCCTTATAACTATCACACTCGAATGGGCCTAAAAGGGGCAAAACCACTCATAAAAAATTGGAAATCTTGCAATTTTACAATTTTATCTTAGTTTACTGGGGTAAAACAGCCCCAAATATTGGGGTTTATTACAATATCGGAATCCTTCATTAATCACAGTTTAACATTAAAGGCACTAAAATATATGCCTCTGATTTCCATTAAAAGCTTACCCATATGAAAGCATTAAGCCTGTTGCTAAGAAGCCTATTGTTAGACCAAGATAAATTACTTTTTTGCAACAAAAACTATAAATTTACGCTAATTCTACTCGGATTTGAATTCTGTCTTCCAAAATAAGAAACTACAATTTATATCCTATCCGAGAGTTTGTCTCGAGTTCGTATCTTGATGGGAAGTCATTTTAAAATGCAAATATGAAAACCTCTACGCCAATTTACGTTTTCTTATGGGCAACAAGGGGCCAAAATAGCCCCTAAAAATAGGAATTTCGACAGTTTCGGATTTTTTCCTTCGGTTGTGACCAAAAACCTATAATCCTACCAAATTTCAAGTTTCTAGCACAAGTGGAAGTGCCTCATAATTTTGTATCCTCCTCTATCATTCTATATCGACTCTTCTTACAGAGGATATACGATATAGGATACAAGTAAATGTGTGCTTGCATTCTGCAAGCATTTTCTCTGACCTTAAAGTAAAAATAAAAGCTAAAAAATAATTTTCAATGCCTAAAGTTGCATCTCTGCTCCGAATTACTTGTTTTTCTGTTTTGAAAATATTGGGGTAAAAACAACCCCTAAAATTTATAATTATAAAATATTTATAGGTTTTTATCATTTGTTATGAATACCTCACATTTATACGAAATTTCATCAATGTAGCACCTCTAGAAGTGCATTTATGAGAATTTCATTGTTTAAAATTTATGAATTTTTAACAGCCACAATATAAAACTTTCGTGAAATTTAAAATGTTATTTTCCACCGGAACATTATTTCCTAACTTGGTTAAAATGTTCAGCTTCCTGGATCTACAGAAAGTACATAAACATTAGTCAATTTGTTAAACATTTGAGAATTTATTACTGCCGAACGAATAAAAAATTTCAAATTTCTATGTTCCCGTTTTCATTATTTGGCGAATTCTACAGGTAGAAAAAATTTCAGCTCGATAGCGCATTTGGAAATACCTAAACCACGAAATGTTAGTAAAATAGTTTATAATTTCTAGCGGGCAAAATAATGCACATTGTTACAATTTTGCAATTATTCCTCCGATTATTTTCCTTTGTTCACCACGGTATTAAATTGCAGCTCTTCAAGTATAGTAGTTTGGGCCAGACATTAGTATCCTCCTATATCCTATATATATCCTATCATTCTATAAGCACTCTTCTTACAGAGGAGGATATACGAAACACGATATAGGATACTAGTGAACGTGTGCTTGCATTCTGCAAGCATTTTCTCTCACCTTAAAGTAAAAATAAAAGCTGAAAAATAATTTTCAATGCTCAAAGTTACAACTCCGCTCCGAATTACGTGTTTTTCTGTTTCGAAAATATTGGGGTAAAAACAACCCCTAAAATTTATAATTATTTTACATTTATAGGTTTTTATCATTTGTTACGGATAACTCATATTTATGCTAAATTTAATGAATGTAGCACCTCTAGAAGTGCATTTATATGAATTTCATTGTTTAAATATTTTATGAATTTTTAACGGCCAAAGCAATAAATATTTCCAAACTTTTCAATGTAATTTACCACCGGGACATTATTTCCTAACCCTGTTAAAATATTCAGCTTCCTGGATCTACAGAAAATACATACACATTAGTCAATTTGTTAAACATTTGAGAATATATTACGGCCGAACGAATAAAAATTTTTAAATTTCTATATTCCCGTTTTCATGATTTGGCGAATTCTACAGGTATAAAAAATTTCAGCTTGATAACTCATTTAGAAATGCCTAAACCATGAAATGTTAGTAAATTAGTTTATAATTTTTAGCGGCCAAAATAATGGACATTGTTGCAATTTTGCAATTATTCCTCCGATTATTTTTTTCGGTTCACCTATGTATTAAATTCCAGCTCACCAACTATTGTAGTTTGGGCCAGACATTAGTATCCTCCTATATCCTATATATATCCTATATATTATCCTATATATATCCTCCTCTGTAAGAAGAGTGCTTACAGAATGATAGGAGGATACTAATGTCTGGCCCAAACTACTATAGCTGGAGAGCTGCCATATCGCGTGACAGCTCGTTCGAGACTAGTAGTTCACTGAAGTTTCGGCGGAGCGCTCGCAAGGGTGTGCAGTTTTTATGGCCACCACTGTACATAATCATATAACCGTGTCAAATTTGGAGTTTGTAGCTCATTTGGAAATGCCATATAATTTCAATCCTCGCATAGGGCAATAATGGAGCAAAACAGCCCCTAACATTATGAATTTTTACATTCTAATATTTTTTCCATCTGTTGTATTTAAAAACCCATAATTTTGCAAAATTTCAAGTTTGTATCTCATTACGAAGTGCCTTATAATTATCACACTCGCATGGGGACGAAAGAGGCTAAGCCACCCATTAAAAACTGGAATTTTTGCAATTTTACAATTTTATCTTAGTTTGCCATGAAAATTCTATAATCGTGCCAAATTTCAAGTCTCTAGGTCCTATGCAGCTGCCACCGGTGCCACCTACGCAGGAGTTGTCAAATACTATGGAGATATACGCATGACGTCTACAAATCCTGCAAATATCATTTATTTTTTCCTCTTTGTTTGGTCTATATGAAGGAATTCATTTTTTCCATGCTTTCTTATGGGAGATATACCGGGTCATCCGGAGTCGAACCCAGGACACTTGCGGTTAAAGCGATAACGGTTCCCTATAGATCTCCTGAGTATCTAACAACCCTCCAAGTTTGAATTCTCTACCTTGTCGGAAAGTGCCATAAATTAATTTTCAAATATGCCGCAATGCTTTTCTTATGGGAAAAAATGGAAATTTAGGAATTTCTGGAGTCGAACCCTAGGTAGTCGACACCTAGGTATGAGATCTCAATTTTCTGGCGGTTTCTCCATGCCATCTACAATTACTGAAAATTGCAGCTCTCCATCTATTGTAGTTTGGGCCAGATATTAGTATTTACATTTACATAAATACCCTGCAAGCCGCTAGAAGCGTTTGGCAGGGGGTGTCACAACACCAAGTGAAGTCTAGCTAATTCCTCTGTTGGATTGTCTTATCGCGTCTGGGAAAAAGGATCGGTAGTATTTCTCTGTTCCAGCAGTAATTTCGAGAAATTTTCTCCTGCACTGTGATCTAACATTACCTTCACTAACACCGATGGGGACGACTATGCCGCGTACGTCTTCAACGAATTCGGAACTTTCGAATTTTTCAAATAGTTTCCTCTTGTATTCAATTCTTCTACTCTTCAACGTCTGCCATTTCAGATCTCTCAATAACTCTGATACACTCGCATCATACCGATATTCTCCTTTTACAAATCTAGCCGCTCTACGCTGAACCATTTCGAGCTCACTAGTTAGGCCCTCCTCGAAAGGATCCCAGACGGCGCAGCAGTATTCCACGATGGGTCGTATTAGGGAAAAGTATCCTCCTATATCCTCCTCTGTAAGAAGAGGAAGGTTTCGAGGAGTCTTGCGTCCGGGTGGGACGCGTGAGGCGCTCCTCGAAATCCCTCCGCGCCGGGATGGCGGCTCGGGTTCGCCCAAGTGCTAACGCCGGCTGGGTGATCGAGGAGTCTTGCGTGGTCTCTCCACGGGTAGGGACGACTCCCTCCATAAATCCCGATGAGTGGAGGGTGGCTACACGTGGTAGTCGTGGGGTGGTGCTGCGGAAGCAGGTGGTATGTGAACCTACCCCTGTTAGCAACAGGTTTGCGGTGCTGTCGGAGGATAGCTCAACGAACTCTGTGACCGTACCTATCCCACCTAAGAGGAGTCGGGTTGCGAAGGGAGGGTTGTTAATGATAGGTACCTCTAATGTCCGGCGTGTGATGGCGCCTTTGCTATCAAGGGCCCGCCGGGAGGGAGTGGTGGAGCGGGTGTTCTCCAGGTGTATACCAGGAGGTACGGTGCCCCAGGTGACGAAGGTGGTTCGGGAAGAGGTCGTTGGCACGGGTTGCTCTAGTCTGCGGGTGGTGGCGCATGTTGGCACCAATGACGCCTCGAAGCGCGGCTCCGAGGAGATTTTGAGTTCCTTTAGGGAGTTAAACTCCGAGGTCGGTCGTGTCCGAGAGGAGTCTGGGGTTGATGTGCGTTTAACCATCTGCAGCATTGTCCCGCGGATTGTCTGTGGCTCTGAGGTTTGGAGTAGGGTGGAGGGGCTAAACCGAAGGTTATGGTCTTTCTGTAGGGACATGGGGGTGGATGTCGTTGACCTTCGTCCGATTCTTGGATCGTGTGGGGCACCCCTAAATGGCTCGGGGGTTCATTACACGCCGGAGGCATCCCAGGGTGTAGCGCGTAGGATCCTTGAGCATAGTAGGGCTTTTTTAGGCTAGAGAGCAGGGTACAGTGTAGGCGTCTTAGGGGAATAGGTGTAATTAAGAGGGTAATAGAAAACAATATTACGAGAAATCCGGCCGATACCGCAAATAAATTAGAGTTACCGAGCGATGAAGGCGCTGACATCCGTGATGTCAATAGTGTTAACGTTTGGGATTTCGATAAAAATGGTGAAATAAAACGCGATCAAAAAGAAAATGCTATATCAACCAATTGGCGGAATAATAGTATGAAGAACGCATGTAGATGTATTCCTAGAACGATTACGAATGGTAAGGCTGAGGTGAGAAATTAAATGTCGTCGTATTGAACTGCCGCAGCATCCGTAAGAAAATTGCCGATTTTGAGCACATTATTCGTAGTCTAGAAGCCGATGTCGTGATCGGTACAGAGAGTTGGCTCACTGACGAGATTGCAAGTCAGGAGGTATTCCCTCAAGACTATAGAATTTTTAGAAAGGACCGTAGTATCCGGACGGGAGGTGGAGTATTTATAGCAGTCAGCAAGGCATACGAAAGTTTTCCACTACCGATTAATGACGCCGAAATAGAAAGTGTTTGGTGTGGAGTTAGAGGAAGCGATTACACTATAGCAAATATATGCGCATTTTATAGGCCTCCCAATGCAAGTTAAGAAATTATTCATAATCTCGAGAAACAAGTAGCAACGCTAATATCGAAAAATAAAGAGAGGGCCATTATAATAGGAGGAGACTTCAACTTACCTTCAGTAGACTGGAATCATAATTGCTTTGATCCCGGTGGTAGAGAGCGTGAATCATGCGAAGCACTTATAGAAACCTTCGTTAAACACTCGTTGTGTCAGCTAGTAAGATGTCCCACGAGATCGAACAATATATTAGATTTACTCGTAACGAATTACCCCGAGCGTATGAACAAGCTTTCCATAGAGGAAGGAATAAGCGATCATAATGCTGTGTACGTAGAATTTAAGCTAAAAGTGGAGAAACAGGTTAAGGCTAGAAGACGCGTATATATGTACGCCAAAGGCGATTTCTCGAAATTTAGGTCTTTTTTACAAACACAATTCCCTTATTTCTGCGGGGCATCTATCGACGCTAGTACAGAGGAATTATGGTGCGTGTTCAGGGATATGATGCGAGAGGGTACGGATAAATTTATTCCACATAAACTTAAACGTGATGGTGCGGAACCAAGATGGTACAACCAGAAAGTTAGATGCGCTCTTAGACGGCAAAGAAAACTTCACGCTCGCTTAAATAGTAATTCTTCAAAAGTCACAGAGGAACAGAGGTCAACGATACGGCAACAATACAGAGAGGCGCGGTCAAGAGCTAGAGTAACAATGCGAGAAGCATTTAATGATTACAAAAAGAAAGTTCTGCATAGTAATTTGAAAGAAAATCCTAAAGCATTTTGGTCGTACGTTAGAGAGGTTCATGGTAGAGGCCCCACCATAGCGTCTTTGAGAACGGAGGCAGGTGATGTAGTACATGACAGCGCGGAAAAAGCGAACTTGTTAAATGAACACTTTCAGAAAGCGTTTACTTCAGTGAGCAACGAATTTGAGGAACCAGCTTTGAATGATGAGGGAAATTCGATGGAAGATATGATATTCTCGGAAACAGGTATCGCGCACCAGCTAGAGTCGATTAAGGAAAATAAGTCTCCCGGGCCGGAGGGCATACCCGCGCGTGTGTTGAAAGAGCTAGCCTCGGTAATCGCACCTTACTTGAAAATAATATTCGAAAAATCCGTTGCACATGGTACCGTTCCAAAAGACTGGAAGCTAGCATACGTAACGCCCATCCACAAAGGCGGTGATAAAGAGAACCTCGAAAATTATAGACCGATTTCCTTGACGTCATTATCGTGTAAGATTCTAGAACATATAATTGTTAGCTCTGTTCTGCGTTATTTAGACGGTCGTTCTTCACTAAGCAAAAACCAACACGGGTTTCGGAAAGGTAGGTCATGCGAAACGCAGCTCGCCCTGTTCGTAAACGATTTGTTACAATGCGGAGAGAAAAACACTCAGGTTGATGCCATTTTCATTGATTTTAAAAAAGCGTTTGACAAAGTACCCCATAATAAATTAATAGAAAAACTAGGAAAGTACGGCATAAACCCTAACATCGTGAGTTGGGTAAAAGACTTCCTCTCAGACAGAAAACAGATAGTAGTTATTGATGGGAAATCTTCATACCCGGTAAAAGTCGCATCAGGTGTTCCACAGGGAAGTGTCATAGGCCCACTACTATTCCTGATATATATAAACGATATCTGCTCGGTAGTTCGCTGCAAAATAAGACTTTTCGCAGATGACACCGTTTTATATAAGGAGATAACGAGTCAGGATGACCAAAAATCGCTCCAGGAAGATTTAAACGCCCTTTCAGCATGGTGTCAAGATTGGAAAATCGAAGTTAATCACAGCAAATGTTCCCTATTGAGTTTCTGGAAGAGTAAGAACAATGAATTAGACTCGGAGTACAGAATTGATAGATTGAATATCCAATCTGCAGAGTACGTTAAATATTTAGGAGTCACCATTTGTCGTGATCTATCATGGAATATGCATATTCGAAGGATCGTAGGCGCAGCTAATAAGAAATTGGGCTTCGTAGGCAGAATAGTAAGAAGTAGCACAGAACAGGTACGAGAAACGTGTTATTTATCATTGGTCAGATCTCAGGTCGAATACGCTTCCAGCATATGGGATCCGTACGAAAAGGGACAAATACTTGAGTTAGAAAGAATCCAACGCAGAGCAGCCAGATTCGTAAAGCAAAAATATGAGCAAACACTAAGCGTCACATCACTCTTGAAGGAGTTGAATTGGATATCGCTAGAGGATCGAAGAATTAGCGCTAGGTTAAGGCTTCTGGAGAAATTTAGGTCGGGAGTTCTCTTAGAGGAGGTCTCAGGAATATTAGAGGCACCTACGTACATGGGCAGGCACGATCACGAGAATAAAATACGAGAGATCGACTGTAGGACAAAGCGATATCAGAGCTCGTTTTTCCCAAGGACCATACGGGATCATAACAGGAGAGTGATTCCCACGAGGGACGTTATTAGGTAGGTTTCGGTGTGCTGCACCCCCTGCCACCCACCAGTCTGGTGATTTGCAGGGTATCATGTAGATGTAGATGTAGAAGAGTGCTTATAGAATGATATATATATATATATATATATATATATATATATATATATATATTCTAGATAATATGTGCTTGCATTCTGCAAGCATTTTCAAATTTTAGCATTTTTACAAATTCAAATTATTCCCAATCGATGTTGTACATAATCATATAACCGTGTCAAATTTGGAGTTTGTAGCTCATTTGGAAATGCCATATAATTTCAATCCTCGCAAAGGGCAATAATGGAGCAAAACAGCCCCTAACATTATGAAGATATTCTAAGATTTTTTCCATCTGTTGTAACTAAAAACCCATAATTCTGCCAAATTTCAAGTTTGTATCTCATTGAGAAGTGCCTTATAATTATCACACTCGCATGGGGACGAAAGAGGCTAAGCCACCCATTAAAAACTGGAATTTTTGCAATTTTACCTTAGTTTGCCATGAAAATTCTATAATCGTGCCAAATTTCAAGTCTCTAGGTCCTATGCAGCTGCCACGCATTTTTTGTTCTCGCATGGGGCCGAAAAGGGACAAGACCGCCCTTTAAAAATGAGAATTTTTGTAATTTTATCTTAGGTTGCAATGAAATTTCTATAACCGTGCAAAATTTCAAGTCTCTGGGTCCTATGCAGTTGCATCGCCTTTTCTGTTCTCGAGTGGGGCAAAACAGCCCCAAAAATGAGGATTATATCAATATCGGATTTCCTTCATTAGGTGTAGTTTAACATTAACAGCATTAAAATATAAGCCTCTGATTCCCATTAAAAGCTTACCCATATGAAAGGATAGAGCTTGTTACCAAGGAAGCCTATTGTTAGACCGAGAAAAATTACAGCTTTTTTACGATAAAAACTATAAATTTATCGGGCTAAACAAATTCATTTCCGAAATTCGGAGAATTTTGGAAAAAAAACTTCTTATGCGAAAGGTTTTAATGTAAAATGCATATGCGGTATTTGAATAAATGGAAAGAGGCTGTAATTAATTCCGTTCGTGGTAATTTTTTTAGGGTTATAACGTTAAGAAAATTGAATGGAAAAATAGAAAGAGATAGGAAAAGTTTTCAGCTGACAGAAGATTTGAAAGGAAAAGAGCTATCAAGACATACGTGAAGAAGGCCGAAAAATAGGAGTATATGGAGAACTAGGTTTAACCATGAATAATCACTGGAAAGACTTCGGTTTATTATCCCTAACCTTTCGACGACGTACGTAACGGCCGCGTTCAGTAAAACACCATTAGGTTCGAGTGTTTATAACTAAGCAACTACAACACATAGAAACAAGGGGAATGTGTCATTTTATCCGGAATAAAGAGATAATTGATGTAGTCAGGTTATTATAAGGATTTTATTGTCCTTTCTAATTAAAAAAATGTTTTCTTTATTCATTTTCTCCATTTGAATACCATAAAGATGAGTGAAGTTTATATTCATTTGGATTTTAAAATTACTTAGAAACATAGTACGAACTTGAGACTTGGATTATTCTGTGAAGGAAAAAACAAAGTTTATTTTTATTGAAGAGAGAATCCGAATCCTGATCGAATTAGCGTAAAAACGCGTTTAGAATGGGGAAAATATGTGATTTTATCAGTTTTACAACAAAGCCTACGATGAGCTACCATGACAACTCTCATTTTCGCCGAAGTCCTGATATTAGTATTTACATTTACATAAATACCCTGCAAGCCGCTAGAAGCGTTTGGAAGGGGGTGTCACAACACCAAGTGAAGTCTAGCTAATTCCTCTGTTGGATTGTCTTATCGCGTCTGGGAAAAAGGATCGGTAGTATTTCTCTGTTCCAGCAGTAATTTCGAGAAATTTTCTCCTGCACTGTGATCTAACATTACCTTCACTAACACCGATGGGGACGACTATACCGCGTACGTCTTCAACGAATTCGGAACTTTCGAATTTTTCAAATAGTTTCCTCTTGTATTCAATTCTTCTACTCTTCAACGTCTGCCATTTCAGATCTCTCAATAACTCTGATACACTCGCATCATACCGATATTCTCCTTTTACAAATCTAGCCGCTCTACGCTGAACCATTTCGAGCTCACTAGTTAGGCCCTCCTCGAAAGGATCCCAGACGGCGCAGCAGTATTCCACGATGGGTCGTATTAGGGAAATGTATCCTCCTCTGTAAGAAGAGTGCTTATAGAATGATATATATATATATATATATATATATATATACTAGATAATATGTGCTTGCATTCTGCAAGCATTTTCAAATTTTAGCATTTTTACAAATTCAAATTATTCCCAATCGATGTTGTACATAATCATATAACCGTGTCAAATTTGGAGTTTGTAGCTCATTTGGAAATGCCATATAATTTCAATCCTCGCAAAGGGCAATAATGGAGCAAAACAGCCCCTAACATTATGAAGATATTCTAAGATTTTTTCCATCTGTTGTAACTAAAAACCCATAATTCTGCCAAATTTCAAGTTTGTATCTCATTGAGAAGTGCCTTATAATTATCACACTCGCATGGGGACGAAAGAGGCTAAGCCACCCATTAAAAACTGGAATTTTTGCAATTTTACCTTAGTTTGCCATGAAAATTCTATAATCGTGCCAAATTTCAAGTCTCTAGGTCCTATGCAGCTGCCACGCATTTTTTGTTCTCGCATGGGGCCGAAAAGGGACAAGACCGCCCTTTAAAAATGAGAATTTTTGTAATTTTATCTTAGGTTGCAATGAAATTTCTATAACCGTGCAAAATTTCAAGTCTCTGGGTCCTATGCAGTTGCATCGCCTTTTCTGTTCTCGAGTGGGGCAAAACAGCCCCAAAAATGAGGATTATATCAATATCGGATTTCCTTCATTAGGTGTAGTTTAACATTAACAGCATTAAAATATAAGCCTCTGATTCCCATTAAAAGCTTACCCATATGAAAGGATAGAGCTTGTTACCAAGGAAGCCTATTGTTAGACCGAGAAAAATTACAGCTTTTTTACGATAAAAACTATAAATTTATCGGGCTAAACAAATTCATTTCCGAAATTCGGAGAATTTTGGAAAAAAAACTTCTTATGCGAAAGGTTTTAATGTAAAATGCATATGCGGTATTTGAATAAATGGAAAGAGGCTGTAATTAATTCCGTTCGTGGTAATTTTTTTAGGGTTATAACGTTAAGAAAATTGAATGGAAAAATAGAAAGAGATAGGAAAAGTTTTCAGCTGACAGAAGATTTGAAAGGAAAAGAGCTATCAAGACATACGTGAAGAAGGCCGAAAAATAGGAGTATATGGAGAACTAGGTTTAACCATGAATAATCACTGGAAAGACTTCGGTTTATTATCCCTAACCTTTCGACGACGTACGTAACGGCCGCGTTCAGTAAAACACCATTAGGTTCGAGTGTTTATAACTAAGCAACTACAACACATAGAAACAAGGGGAATGTGTCATTTTATCCGGAATAAAGAGATAATTGATGTAGTCAGGTTATTATACGGATTTTATTGACCTTTCTAATTAAAAAAAATATTTTCTTTATTCATTTTCTCCATTTGAATACCATAAAGATGAGTGAAGTTTATATTCATTTGGATTTTAAAATTACTTAGAAACATAGTACGAACTTGAGACTTGGATTATTCTGTGAAGGAAAAAACAAAGTTTATTTTTATTGAAGAGAGAATCCGAATCCTGATCGAATTAGCGTAAAAACGCGTTTAGAATGGGGAAAATATGTGATTTTATCAGTTTTACAACAAAGCCTACGATGAGCTACCATGACAACTCTCATTTTCGCCGAAGTCCTATGGTCGTATTCTAGAGGTTTGGTAGCCTCTGGGCGTTTCACTTTACCAGATTTACTAAAGATTGATAAGATGCAATATTTCTAATATCCATTTGAAGGGGAATATCGAGGGGATACGTATTTACTGGGAGGGTATGCGAGTAACGTAGTAGCCGTTCGGGAACGTCTGCCCAAACCTATAGTAAACGCTGGTAAAATGGGTAACTTCAAGCTATGTAGAGTATATATACCCCGGGAAGCTGAAGGTTGGTTGGGGCTGGTCAGAAGCATTTGGCTTCTTCTTCCGAACTGGGTCCGACTCGAGTATGGAGACCGATGCTCCCGGTCTTCACCTTGGTATCTTACTCGATGGCGCTTGGGTAATTAGGTACCAAGGGGAGGGGTGACAACGACCGGACACGTTGGATAATCCCCTCCTCGGGTCGGTCCAGGGAGGTTGCCATGCTAGCCCCCATATTTTTACATTTGTAGCTTTTCTACTTAATTTCTGGTGGTTAAAACCAGTCTTCGTTTTGTTCCTTTCTTTATGTAAATAGGTAGGTAGGTAAATGCGATTTTCTTCATATAGATAGATAGATAAGTGCTCATTTTTGCTTTATTCGACGGATAAAACTGTGTGTCTCTTATAAGTTTAGCATATTTAAAATTATTCCCAATGAATTTTGAACAAAACTGTATCAAATTTCAACTTTGTAGATCATTTAGAAGTGCATTATAATTTTATTCGTCGCATAGGGCAATTATTTGGCAAAACAGTCGCTAAGATTTCGAATTTTAACGATATTGGATTTCGTCTTTCTGTTGTAAATAGAAACCCATAATTCTGCCAAATTTCATGTTTGTATCTCATTAAGAATTGCCGTATACACCTGTATGGGTCATATATAGGGCAAAACCGCCTTTAACATTTGGAATTTTCGCGGTGTTTTATTCTATCATCGATTGCAATAAAATTATTATAACCAGGCCAAATTTCAAGTCTCTGCGTCATATGGAGCTGCCTCATAAATTTTGTTCCCAAAACAGCCCCAAAAATAGGGATTATTACAATATCGGAATCCTTCATTGATCACAGTTTAACATTAAAGGCACTAAAATATATGCCTCTGATTTCCATTAAAAGCTTACCCATATGAAAGCATTAAGCCTGTTGCTAAGAAGCCTATTGTTAGACCAAGAAAAATTACTTTTTTGCAACAAAAACTATAAATTTACGCTAATTCAACTCGGATTTGAATTCTGTCTTCAAAAATAAGAAACTACAATTTATATCCTATCCGAGAGTTTGTCTCGAGTTCGTATCTTGATGGGAAGTCATTTTAAAATGCAAATATGAAAACCTCTACGCCAATTTACATGTTTTCTTATGGGCAACAAGGGGCCAAAATAGCCCCTAAAAATAGGAATTTCGACAGTTTCGGATTTTTTCCTTCGGTTGTGACCAAAAACCTATAATCCTACCAAATTTCAAGTTTCTAGCACAAGTGGAAGTGCCTCATAATTTTGTATCCTCCTCTATCATTCTATATCGACTCTTCTTACAGAGGATATACGATATAGGATACAAGTAAATGTGTGCTTGCATTCTGCAAGCATTTTCTCTGACCTTAAAGTAAAAATAAAAGCTAAAAAATAATTTTCAATGCCTAAAGTTGCATCTCTGCTCCGAATTACTTGTTTTTCTGTTTTGAAAATATTGGGGTAAAAACAACCCCTAAAATTTATAATTATAAAATATTTATAGGTTTTTATCATTTGTTATGAATACCTCACATTTATACGAAATTTCATCAATGTAGCACCTCTAGAAGTGCATTTATGAGAATTTCATTATTTAAAATTTATGAATTTTTAACAGCCACAATATAAAACTTTCGTGAAATTTAAAATGTTATTTTCCACCGGAACATTATTTCCTAACTTGGTTAAAATGTTCAGCTTCCTGGATCTACAGAAAGTACATAAACATTAGTCAATTTGTTAAACATTTGAGAATTTATTACGGCCGAACGAATACAAATTTTCAAATATCTATATTCCCGTTTTCATTATTTGGCGTGTACTAGAGGTAGAAAAAATTTCAGCTTGATAGGTCATTTAGAAATACCTAAACTATGAAATGTTAGTAAAATAGTTTATAATTTTTACCGGTCAAGAAAATAATCATTGTTGCAATTTTCCAATTATTCCTCCGATTATTTTTCTCGGCTCACCTATGTATTAAATTCCAGCTCTCCAGCTATTGTAGTTTGGGCCAGACATTAGTATCCTCCTATACCCTAGATATATCCTATATCGTATATCCTCCTCTGTAAGAAGAGTGCTTATAGAATGACAAGTGAATGTGTGCTTGCATTCTGCAAGCATTTTCTCTCATTTAATAAAAAAGACTAAAAGCCGACAAAAAATTCTAAATGCAAAAGAGCCCTGCACCTATTTCAATGCTTTCCTTTTGGGAAATTATGTCAAATTTGAGGCTACCTGGAATCGAACCGGTGACACCTACGCAGGAGTTGTCAAATACTATGGAGATATACGCATGACATCTACAAACCCTGAAAATATCATTTATTTATTCCTCTTTGTTTGGTCTATATGAAGGAATTCATTTTTTCCATGCTTTCTTATGGGAGATATACCGGGTCATCCGGAGTCGAACCCAGGACACTTGCGGTTAAAGCGATAACGTTTCCCTATAGATCTCCTGAGTATCTAACAACCCTCCAAGTTTGAATTCTCTACCTTGTCGGAAAGTGCCATAAATTAATTTTCAAATATGCCGCAATGCTTTTCTTCTGGGAAAAAATGGAAATTTAGGAATTTCTGGAGTCGAACCCTAGGTAGTCGACACCTAGGTATGAGATCTCAATTTTCTGGCGGTTTCTCCATGCCATCTACAATTACTGAAAATTGCAGCTCTCCATCTATTGTAGTTTGGGCCAGATATTAGTATTTACATTTACATAAATACCCTGCAAGCCGCTAGAAGCGTTTGGAAGGGGGTGTCACAACACCAAGTGAAGTCTAGCTAATTCCTCTGTTGGATTGTCTTATCGCGTCTGGGAAAAAGGATCGGTAGTATTTCTCTGTTCCAGCAGTAATTTCGAGAAATTTTCTCCTGCACTGTGATCTAACATTACCTTCACTAACACCGATGGGGACGACTATACCGCGTACGTCTTCAACGAATTCGGAACTTTCGAATTTTTCAAATAGTTTCCTCTTGTATTCAATTCTTCTACTCTTCAACGTCTGCCATTTCAGATCTCTCAATAACTCTGATACACTCGCATCATACCGATATTCTCCTTTTACAAATCTAGCCGCTCTACGCTGAACCATTTCGAGCTCACTAGTTAGGCCCTCCTCGAAAGGATCCCAGACGGCGCAGCAGTATTCCACGATGGGTCGTATTAGGGAAATGTATCCTCCTCTGTAAGAAGAGTGCTTATAGAATGATATATATATATATATATACTAGATAATATGTGCTTGCATTCTGCAAGCATTTTCAAATTTTAGCATTTTTACAAATTCAAATTATTCCCAATCGATGTTGTACATAATCATATAACCGTGTCAAATTTGGAGTTTGTAGCTCATTTGGAAATGCCATATAATTTCAATCCTCGCAAAGGGCAATAATGGAGCAAAACAGCCCCTAACATTATGAAGATATTCTAAGATTTTTTCCATCTGTTGTAACTAAAAACCCATAATTCTGCCAAATTTCAAGTTTGTATCTCATTGAGAAGTGCCTTATAATTATCACACTCGCATGGGGACGAAAGAGGCTAAGCCACCCATTAAAAACTGGAATTTTTGCAATTTTACCTTAGTTTGCCATGAAAATTCTATAATCGTGCCAAATTTCAAGTCTCTAGGTCCTATGCAGCTGCCACGCATTTTTTGTTCTCGCATGGGGCCGAAAAGGGACAAGACCGCCCTTTAAAAATGAGAATTTTTGTAATTTTATCTTAGGTTGCAATGAAATTTCTATAACCGTGCAAAATTTCAAGTCTCTGGGTCCTATGCAGTTGCATCGCCTTTTCTGTTCTCGAGTGGGGCAAAACAGCCCCAAAAATGAGGATTATATCAATATCGGATTTCCTTCATTAGGTGTAGTTTAACATTAACAGCATTAAAATATAAGCCTCTGATTCCCATTAAAAGCTTACCCATATGAAAGGATAGAGCTTGTTACCAAGGAAGCCTATTGTTAGACCGAGAAAAATTACAGCTTTTTTACGATAAAAACTATAAATTTATCGGGCTAAACAAATTCATTTCCGAAATTCGGAGAATTTTGGAAAAAAAACTTCTTATGCGAAAGGTTTTAATGTAAAATGCATATGCGGTATTTGAATAAATGGAAAGAGGCTGTAATTAATTCCGTTCGTGGTAATTTTTTTAGGGTTATAACGTTAAGAAAATTGAATGGAAAAATAGAAAGAGATAGGAAAAGTTTTCAGCTGACAGAAGATTTGAAAGGAAAAGAGCTATCAAGACATACGTGAAGAAGGCCGAAAAATAGGAGTATATGGAGAACTAGGTTTAACCATGAATAATCACTGGAAAGACTTCGGTTTATTATCCCTAACCTTTCGACGACGTACGTAACGGCCGCGTTCAGTAAAACACCATTAGGTTCGAGTGTTTATAACTAAGCAACTACAACACATAGAAACAAGGGGAATGTGTCATTTTATCCGGAATAAAGAGATAATTGATGTAGTCAGGTTATTATACGGATTTTATTGACCTTTCTAATTAAAAAAAATATTTTCTTTATTCATTTTCTCCATTTGAATACCATAAAGATGAGTGAAGTTTATATTCATTTGGATTTTAAAATTACTTAGAAACATAGTACGAACTTGAGACTTGGATTATTCTGTGAAGGAAAAAACAAAGTTTATTTTTATTGAAGAGAGAATCCGAATCCTGATCGAATTAGCGTAAAAACGCGTTTAGAATGGGGAAAATATGTGATTTTATCAGTTTTACAACAAAGCCTACGATGAGCTACCATGACAACTCTCATTTTCGCCGAAGTCCTATGGTCGTATTCTAGAGGTTTGGTAGCCTCTGGGCGTTTCACTTTACCAGATTTACTAAAGATTGATAAGATGCAATATTTCTAATATCCATTTGAAGGGGAATATCGAGGGGATACGTATTTACTGGGAGGGTATGCGAGTAACGTAGTAGCCGTTCGGGAACGTCTGCCCAAACCTATAGTAAACGCTGGTAAAATGGGTAACTTCAAGCTATGTAGAGTATATATACCCCGGGAAGCTGAAGGTTGGTTGGGGCTGGTCAGAAGCATTTGGCTTCTTCTTCCGAACTGGGTCCGACTCGAGTATGGAGACCGATGCTCCCGGTCTTCACCTTGGTATCTTACTCGATGGCGCTTGGGTAATTAGGTACCAAGGGGAGGGGTGACAACGACCGGACACGTTGGATAATCCCCTCCTCGGGTCGGTCCAGGGAGGTTGCCATGCTAGCCCCCATATTTTTACATTTGTAGCTTTTCTACTTAATTTCTGGTGGTTAAAACCAGTCTTCGTTTTGTTCCTTTCTTTATGTAAATAGGTAGGTAGGTAAATGCGATTTTCTTCATATAGATAGATAGATAAGTGCTCATTTTTGCTTTATTCGACGGATAAAACTGTGTGTCTCTTATAAGTTTAGCATATTTAAAATTATTCCCAATGAATTTTGAACAAAACTGTATCAAATTTCAACTTTGTAGATCATTTAGAAGTGCATTATAATTTTATTCGTCGCATAGGGCAATTATTTGGCAAAACAGTCGCTAAGATTTCGAATTTTAACGATATTGGATTTCGTCTTTCTGTTGTAAATAGAAACCCATAATTCTGCCAAATTTCATGTTTGTATCTCATTAAGAATTGCCGTATACACCTGTATGGGTCATATATAGGGCAAAACCGCCTTTAACATTTGGAATTTTCGCGGTGTTTTATTCTATCATCGATTGCAATAAAATTATTATAACCAGGCCAAATTTCAAGTCTCTGCGTCATATGGAGCTGCCTCATAAATTTTGTTCCCAAAACAGCCCCAAAAATAGGGATTATTACAATATCGGAATCCTTCATTAATCACAGTTTAACATTAAAGGCACTAAAATATATGCCTCTGATTTCCATTAAAAGCTTACCCATATGAAAGCATTAAGCCTGTTGCTAAGAAGCCTATTGTTAGACCAAGAAAAATTACTTTTTTGCAACAAAAACTATAAATTTACGCTAATTCAACTCGGATTTGAATTCTGTCTTCAAAAATAAGAAACTACAATTTATATCCTATCCGAGAGTTTGTCTCGAGTTCGTATCTTGATGGGAAGTCATTTTAAAATGCAAATATGAAAACCTCTACGCCAATTTACATGTTTTCTTATGGGCAACAAGGGGCCAAAATAGCCCCTAAAAATAGGAATTTCGACAGTTTCGGATTTTTTCCTTCGGTTGTGACCAAAAACCTATAATCCTACCAAATTTCAAGTTTCTAGCACAAGTGGAAGTGCCTCATAATTTTGTATCCTCCTCTATCATTCTATATCGACTCTTCTTACAGAGGATATACGATATAGGATACAAGTAAATGTGTGCTTGCATTCTGCAAGCATTTTCTCTGACCTTAAAGTAAAAATAAAAGCTAAAAAATAATTTTCAATGCCTAAAGTTGCATCTCTGCTCCGAATTACTTGTTTTTCTGTTTTGAAAATATTGGGGTAAAAACAACCCCTAAAATTTATAATTATAAAATATTTATAGGTTTTTATCATTTGTTATGAATACCTCACATTTATACGAAATTTCATCAATGTAGCACCTCTAGAAGTGCATTTATGAGAATTTCATTATTTAAAATTTATGAATTTTTAACAGCCACAATATAAAACTTTCGTGAAATTTAAAATGTTATTTTCCACCGGAACATTATTTCCTAACTTGGTTAAAATGTTCAGCTTCCTGGATCTACAGAAAGTACATAAACATTAGTCAATTTGTTAAACATTTGAGAATTTATTACGGCCGAACGAATACAAATTTTCAAATATCTATATTCCCGTTTTCATTATTTGGCGTGTACTAGAGGTAGAAAAAATTTCAGCTTGATAGGTCATTTAGAAATACCTAAACTATGAAATGTTAGTAAAATAGTTTATAATTTTTACCGGTCAAGAAAATAATCATTGTTGCAATTTTCCAATTATTCCTCCGATTATTTTTCTCGGCTCACCTATGTATTAAATTCCAGCTCTCCAGCTATTGTAGTTTGGGCCAGACATTAGTATCCTCCTATACCCTAGATATATCCTATATCGTATATCCTCCTCTGTAAGAAGAGTGCTTATAGAATGACAAGTGAATGTGTGCTTGCATTCTGCAAGCATTTTCTCTCATTTAATAAAAAAGACTAAAAGCCGACAAAAAATTCTAAATGCAAAAGAGCCCTGCACCTATTTCAATGCTTTCCTTTTGGGAAATTATGTCAAATTTGAGGCTACCTGGAATCGAACCGGTGACACCTACGCAGGAGTTGTCAAATACTATGGAGATATACGCATGACATCTACAAACCCTGAAAATATCATTTATTTATTCCTCTTTGTTTGGTCTATATGAAGGAATTCATTTTTTCCATGCTTTCTTATGGGAGATATACCGGGTCATCCGGAGTCGAACCCAGGACACTTGCGGTTAAAGCGATAACGTTTCCCTATAGATCTCCTGAGTATCTAACAACCCTCCAAGTTTGAATTCTCTACCTTGTCGGAAAGTGCCATAAATTAATTTTCAAATATGCCGCAATGCTTTTCTTCTGGGAAAAAATGGAAATTTAGGAATTTCTGGAGTCGAACCCTAGGTAGTCGACACCTAGGTATGAGATCTCAATTTTCTGGCGGTTTCTCCATGCCATCTACAATTACTGAAAATTGCAGCTCTCCATCTATTGTAGTTTGGGCCAGATATTAGTATTTACATTTACATAAATACCCTGCAAGCCGCTAGAAGCGTTTGGAAGGGGGTGTCACAACACCAAGTGAAGTCTAGCTAATTCCTCTGTTGGATTGTCTTATCGCGTCTGGGAAAAAGGATCGGTAGTATTTCTCTGTTCCAGCAGTAATTTCGAGAAATTTTCTCCTGCACTGTGATCTAACATTACCTTCACTAACACCGATGGGGACGACTATACCGCGTACGTCTTCAACGAATTCGGAACTTTCGAATTTTTCAAATAGTTTCCTCTTGTATTCAATTCTTCTACTCTTCAACGTCTGCCATTTCAGATCTCTCAATAACTCTGATACACTCGCATCATACCGATATTCTCCTTTTACAAATCTAGCCGCTCTACGCTGAACCATTTCGAGCTCACTAGTTAGGCCCTCCTCGAAAGGATCCCAGACGGCGCAGCAGTATTCCACGATGGGTCGTATTAGGGAAATGTATCCTCCTCTGTAAGAAGAGTGCTTATAGAATGATATATATATATATATATATATACTAGATAATATGTGCTTGCATTCTGCAAGCATTTTCAAATTTTAGCATTTTTACAAATTCAAATTATTCCCAATCGATGTTGTACATAATCATATAACCGTGTCAAATTTGGAGTTTGTAGCTCATTTGGAAATGCCATATAATTTCAATCCTCGCAAAGGGCAATAATGGAGCAAAACAGCCCCTAACATTATGAAGATATTCTAAGATTTTTTCCATCTGTTGTAACTAAAAACCCATAATTCTGCCAAATTTCAAGTTTGTATCTCATTGAGAAGTGCCTTATAATTATCACACTCGCATGGGGACGAAAGAGGCTAAGCCACCCATTAAAAACTGGAATTTTTGCAATTTTACCTTAGTTTGCCATGAAAATTCTATAATCGTGCCAAATTTCAAGTCTCTAGGTCCTATGCAGCTGCCACGCATTTTTTGTTCTCGCATGGGGCCGAAAAGGGACAAGACCGCCCTTTAAAAATGAGAATTTTTGTAATTTTATCTTAGGTTGCAATGAAATTTCTATAACCGTGCAAAATTTCAAGTCTCTGGGTCCTATGCAGTTGCATCGCCTTTTCTGTTCTCGAGTGGGGCAAAACAGCCCCAAAAATGAGGATTATATCAATATCGGATTTCCTTCATTAGGTGTAGTTTAACATTAACAGCATTAAAATATAAGCCTCTGATTCCCATTAAAAGCTTACCCATATGAAAGGATAGAGCTTGTTACCAAGGAAGCCTATTGTTAGACCGAGAAAAATTACAGCTTTTTTACGATAAAAACTATAAATTTATCGGGCTAAACAAATTCATTTCCGAAATTCGGAGAATTTTGGAAAAAAAACTTCTTATGCGAAAGGTTTTAATGTAAAATGCATATGCGGTATTTGAATAAATGGAAAGAGGCTGTAATTAATTCCGTTCGTGGTAATTTTTTTAGGGTTATAACGTTAAGAAAATTGAATGGAAAAATAGAAAGAGATAGGAAAAGTTTTCAGCTGACAGAAGATTTGAAAGGAAAAGAGCTATCAAGACATACGTGAAGAAGGCCGAAAAATAGGAGTATATGGAGAACTAGGTTTAACCATGAATAATCACTGGAAAGACTTCGGTTTATTATCCCTAACCTTTCGACGACGTACGTAACGCCCGCGTTCAGTAAAACACCATTAGGTTCGAGTGTTTATAACTAAGCAACTACAACACATAGAAACAAGGGGAATGTGTCATTTTATCCGGAATAAAGAGATAATTGATGTAGTCAGGTTATTATACGGATTTTATTGACCTTTCTAATTAAAAAAAATATTTTCTTTATTCATTTTCTCCATTTGAATACCATAAAGATGAGTGAAGTTTATATTCATTTGGATTTTAAAATTACTTAGAAACATAGTACGAACTTGAGACTTGGATTATTCTGTGAAGGAAAAAACAAAGTTTATTTTTATTGAAGAGAGAATCCGAATCCTGATCGAATTAGCGTAAAAACGCGTTTAGAATGGGGAAAATATGTGATTTTATCAGTTTTACAACAAAGCCTACGATGAGCTACCATGACAACTCTCATTTTCGCCGAAGTCCTATGGTCGTATTCTAGAGGTTTGGTAGCCTCTGGGCGTTTCACTTTACCAGATTTACTAAAGATTGATAAGATGCAATATTTCTAATATCCATTTGAAGGGGAATATCGAGGGGATACGTATTTACTGGGAGGGTATGCGAGTAACGTAGTAGCCGTTCGGGAACGTCTGCCCAAACCTATAGTAAACGCTGGTAAAATGGGTAACTTCAAGCTATGTAGAGTATATATACCCCGGGAAGCTGAAGGTTGGTTGGGGCTGGTCAGAAGCATTTGGCTTCTTCTTCCGAACTGGGTCCGACTCGAGTATGGAGACCGATGCTCCCGGTCTTCACCTTGGTATCTTACTCGATGGCGCTTGGGTAATTAGGTACCAAGGGGAGGGGTGACAACGACCGGACACGTTGGATAATCCCCTCCTCGGGTCGGTCCAGGGAGGTTGCCATGCTAGCCCCCATATTTTTACATTTGTAGCTTTTCTACTTAATTTCTGGTGGTTAAAACCAGTCTTCGTTTTGTTCCTTTCTTTATGTAAATAGGTAGGTAGGTAAATGCGATTTTCTTCATATAGATAGATAGATAAGTGCTCATTTTTGCTTTATTCGACGGATAAAACTGTGTGTCTCTTATAAGTTTAGCATATTTAAAATTATTCCCAATGAATTTTGAACAAAACTGTATCAAATTTCAACTTTGTAGATCATTTAGAAGTGCATTATAATTTTATTCGTCGCATAGGGCAATTATTTGGCAAAACAGTCGCTAAGATTTCGAATTTTAACGATATTGGATTTCGTCTTTCTGTTGTAAATAGAAACCCATAATTCTGCCAAATTTCATGTTTGTATCTCATTAAGAATTGCCGTATACACCTGTATGGGTCATATATAGGGCAAAACCGCCTTTAACATTTGGAATTTTCGCGGTGTTTTATTCTATCATCGATTGCAATAAAATTATTATAACCAGGCCAAATTTCAAGTCTCTGCGTCATATGGAGCTGCCTCATAAATTTTGTTCCCAAAACAGCC
The DNA here is from genome assembly GCA_036926305.1 of Uropetala carovei. Lineage (NCBI taxonomy): Eukaryota > Metazoa > Arthropoda > Insecta > Odonata > Petaluridae > Uropetala > Uropetala carovei. The sequence goes on along the minus strand of JAXCHB010000088.1, from coordinate 4,475,527 downwards.
CCAAAAATAGGGATTATTACAATATCGGAATCCTTCATTAATCACAGTTTAACATTAAAGGCACTAAAATATATGCCTCTGATTTCCATTAAAAGCTTACCCATATGAAAGCATTAAGCCTGTTGCTAAGAAGCCTATTGTTAGACCAAGAAAAATTACTTTTTTGCAACAAAAACTATAAATTTACGCTAATTCAACTCGGATTTGAATTCTGTCTTCAAAAATAAGAAACTACAATTTATATCCTATCCGAGAGTTTGTCTCGAGTTCGTATCTTGATGGGAAGTCATTTTAAAATGCAAATATGAAAACCTCTACGCCAATTTACATGTTTTCTTATGGGCAACAAGGGGCCAAAATAGCCCCTAAAAATAGGAATTTCGACAGTTTCGGATTTTTTCCTTCGGTTGTGACCAAAAACCTATAATCCTACCAAATTTCAAGTTTCTAGCACAAGTGGAAGTGCCTCATAATTTTGTATCCTCCTCTATCATTCTATATCGACTCTTCTTACAGAGGATATACGATATAGGATACAAGTAAATGTGTGCTTGCATTCTGCAAGCATTTTCTCTGACCTTAAAGTAAAAATAAAAGCTAAAAAATAATTTTCAATGCCTAAAGTTGCATCTCTGCTCCGAATTACTTGTTTTTCTGTTTTGAAAATATTGGGGTAAAAACAACCCCTAAAATTTATAATTATAAAATATTTATAGGTTTTTATCATTTGTTATGAATACCTCACATTTATACGAAATTTCATCAATGTAGCACCTCTAGAAGTGCATTTATGAGAATTTCATTATTTAAAATTTATGAATTTTTAACAGCCACAATATAAAACTTTCGTGAAATTTAAAATGTTATTTTCCACCGGAACATTATTTCCTAACTTGGTTAAAATGTTCAGCTTCCTGGATCTACAGAAAGTACATAAACATTAGTCAATTTGTTAAACATTTGAGAATTTATTACGGCCGAACGAATACAAATTTTCAAATATCTATATTCCCGTTTTCATTATTTGGCGTGTACTAGAGGTAGAAAAAATTTCAGCTTGATAGGTCATTTAGAAATACCTAAACTATGAAATGTTAGTAAAATAGTTTATAATTTTTACCGGTCAAGAAAATAATCATTGTTGCAATTTTCCAATTATTCCTCCGATTATTTTTCTCGGCTCACCTATGTATTAAATTCCAGCTCTCCAGCTATTGTAGTTTGGGCCAGACATTAGTATCCTCCTATACCCTAGATATATCCTATATCGTATATCCTCCTCTGTAAGAAGAGTGCTTATAGAATGACAAGTGAATGTGTGCTTGCATTCTGCAAGCATTTTCTCTCATTTAATAAAAAAGACTAAAAGCCGACAAAAAATTCTAAATGCAAAAGAGCCCTGCACCTATTTCAATGCTTTCCTTTTGGGAAATTATGTCAAATTTGAGGCTACCTGGAATCGAACCGGTGACACCTACGCAGGAGTTGTCAAATACTATGGAGATATACGCATGACATCTACAAACCCTGAAAATATCATTTATTTATTCCTCTTTGTTTGGTCTATATGAAGGAATTCATTTTTTCCATGCTTTCTTATGGGAGATATACCGGGTCATCCGGAGTCGAACCCAGGACACTTGCGGTTAAAGCGATAACGTTTCCCTATAGATCTCCTGAGTATCTAACAACCCTCCAAGTTTGAATTCTCTACCTTGTCGGAAAGTGCCATAAATTAATTTTCAAATATGCCGCAATGCTTTTCTTCTGGGAAAAAATGGAAATTTAGGAATTTCTGGAGTCGAACCCTAGGTAGTCGACACCTAGGTATGAGATCTCAATTTTCTGGCGGTTTCTCCATGCCATCTACAATTACTGAAAATTGCAGCTCTCCATCTATTGTAGTTTGGGCCAGATATTAGTATTTACATTTACATAAATACCCTGCAAGCCGCTAGAAGCGTTTGGAAGGGGGTGTCACAACACCAAGTGAAGTCTAGCTAATTCCTCTGTTGGATTGTCTTATCGCGTCTGGGAAAAAGGATCGGTAGTATTTCTCTGTTCCAGCAGTAATTTCGAGAAATTTTCTCCTGCACTGTGATCTAACATTACCTTCACTAACACCGATGGGGACGACTATACCGCGTACGTCTTCAACGAATTCGGAACTTTCGAATTTTTCAAATAGTTTCCTCTTGTATTCAATTCTTCTACTCTTCAACGTCTGCCATTTCAGATCTCTCAATAACTCTGATACACTCGCATCATACCGATATTCTCCTTTTACAAATCTAGCCGCTCTACGCTGAACCATTTCGAGCTCACTAGTTAGGCCCTCCTCGAAAGGATCCCAGACGGCGCAGCAGTATTCCACGATGGGTCGTATTAGGGAAATGTATCCTCCTCTGTAAGAAGAGTGCTTATAGAATGATATATATATATATATATATATATATACTAGATAATATGTGCTTGCATTCTGCAAGCATTTTCAAATTTTAGCATTTTTACAAATTCAAATTATTCCCAATCGATGTTGTACATAATCATATAACCGTGTCAAATTTGGAGTTTGTAGCTCATTTGGAAATGCCATATAATTTCAATCCTCGCAAAGGGCAATAATGGAGCAAAACAGCCCCTAACATTATGAAGATATTCTAAGATTTTTTCCATCTGTTGTAACTAAAAACCCATAATTCTGCCAAATTTCAAGTTTGTATCTCATTGAGAAGTGCCTTATAATTATCACACTCGCATGGGGACGAAAGAGGCTAAGCCACCCATTAAAAACTGGAATTTTTGCAATTTTACCTTAGTTTGCCATGAAAATTCTATAATCGTGCCAAATTTCAAGTCTCTAGGTCCTATGCAGCTGCCACGCATTTTTTGTTCTCGCATGGGGCCGAAAAGGGACAAGACCGCCCTTTAAAAATGAGAATTTTTGTAATTTTATCTTAGGTTGCAATGAAATTTCTATAACCGTGCAAAATTTCAAGTCTCTGGGTCCTATGCAGTTGCATCGCCTTTTCTGTTCTCGAGTGGGGCAAAACAGCCCCAAAAATGAGGATTATATCAATATCGGATTTCCTTCATTAGGTGTAGTTTAACATTAACAGCATTAAAATATAAGCCTCTGATTCCCATTAAAAGCTTACCCATATGAAAGGATAGAGCTTGTTACCAAGGAAGCCTATTGTTAGACCGAGAAAAATTACAGCTTTTTTACGATAAAAACTATAAATTTATCGGGCTAAACAAATTCATTTCCGAAATTCGGAGAATTTTGGAAAAAAAACTTCTTATGCGAAAGGTTTTAATGTAAAATGCATATGCGGTATTTGAATAAATGGAAAGAGGCTGTAATTAATTCCGTTCGTGGTAATTTTTTTAGGGTTATAACGTTAAGAAAATTGAATGGAAAAATAGAAAGAGATAGGAAAAGTTTTCAGCTGACAGAAGATTTGAAAGGAAAAGAGCTATCAAGACATACGTGAAGAAGGCCGAAAAATAGGAGTATATGGAGAACTAGGTTTAACCATGAATAATCACTGGAAAGACTTCGGTTTATTATCCCTAACCTTTCGACGACGTACGTAACGGCCGCGTTCAGTAAAACACCATTAGGTTCGAGTGTTTATAACTAAGCAACTACAACACATAGAAACAAGGGGAATGTGTCATTTTATCCGGAATAAAGAGATAATTGATGTAGTCAGGTTATTATACGGATTTTATTGACCTTTCTAATTAAAAAAAATATTTTCTTTATTCATTTTCTCCATTTGAATACCATAAAGATGAGTGAAGTTTATATTCATTTGGATTTTAAAATTACTTAGAAACATAGTACGAACTTGAGACTTGGATTATTCTGTGAAGGAAAAAACAAAGTTTATTTTTATTGAAGAGAGAATCCGAATCCTGATCGAATTAGCGTAAAAACGCGTTTAGAATGGGGAAAATATGTGATTTTATCAGTTTTACAACAAAGCCTACGATGAGCTACCATGACAACTCTCATTTTCGCCGAAGTCCTATGGTCGTATTCTAGAGGTTTGGTAGCCTCTGGGCGTTTCACTTTACCAGATTTACTAAAGATTGATAAGATGCAATATTTCTAATATCCATTTGAAGGGGAATATCGAGGGGATACGTATTTACTGGGAGGGTATGCGATTAACGTAGTAGCCGTTCGGGAACGTCTGCCCAAACCTATAGTAAACGCTGGTAAAATGGGTAACTTCAAGCTATGTAGAGTATATATACCCCGGGAAGCTGAAGGTTGGTTGGGGCTGGTCAGAAGCATTTGGCTTCTTCTTCCGAACTGGGTCCGACTCGAGTATGGAGACCGATGCTCCCGGTCTTCACCTTGATATCTTACTCGATGGCGCTTGGGTAATTAGGTACCAAGGGGAGGGGTGACAACGACCGGACACGTTGGATAATCCCCTCCTCGGGTCGGTCCAGGGAGGTTGCCATGCTAGCCCCCATATTTTTACATTTGTAGCTTTTCTACTTAATTTCTGGTGGTTAAAACCAGTCTTCGTTTTGTTCCTTTCTTTATGTAAATAGGTAGGTAGGTAAATGCGATTTTCTTCATATAGATAGATAGATAAGTGCTCATTTTTGCTTTATTCGACGGATAAAACTGTGTGTCTCTTATAAGTTTAGCATATTTAAAATTATTCCCAATGAATTTTGAACAAAACTGTATCAAATTTCAACTTTGTAGATCATTTAGAAGTGCATTATAATTTTATTCGTCGCATAGGGCAATTATTTGGCAAAACAGTCGCTAAGATTTCGAATTTTAACGATATTGGATTTCGTCTTTCTGTTGTAAATAGAAACCCATAATTCTGCCAAATTTCATGTTTGTATCTCATTAAGAATTGCCGTATACACCTGTATGGGTCATATATAGGGCAAAACCGCCTTTAACATTTGGAATTTTCGCGGTGTTTTATTCTATCATCGATTGCAATAAAATTATTATAACCAGGCCAAATTTCAAGTCTCTGCGTCATATGGAGCTGCCTCATAAATTTTGTTCCCAAAACAGCCCCAAAAATAGGGATTATTACAATATCGGAATCCTTCATTAATCACAGTTTAACATTAAAGGCACTAAAATATATGCCTCTGATTTCCATTAAAAGCTTACCCATATGAAAGCATTAAGCCTGTTGCTAAGAAGCCTATTGTTAGACCAAGAAAAATTACTTTTTTGCAACAAAAACTATAAATTTACGCTAATTCAACTCGGATTTGAATTCTGTCTTCAAAAATAAGAAACTACAATTTATATCCTATCCGAGAGTTTGTCTCGAGTTCGTATCTTGATGGGAAGTCATTTTAAAATGCAAATATGAAAACCTCTACGCCAATTTACATGTTTTCTTATGGGCAACAAGGGGCCAAAATAGCCCCTAAAAATAGGAATTTCGACAGTTTCGGATTTTTTCCTTCGGTTGTGACCAAAAACCTATAATCCTACCAAATTTCAAGTTTCTAGCACAAGTGGAAGTGCCTCATAATTTTGTATCCTCCTCTATCATTCTATATCGACTCTTCTTACAGAGGATATACGATATAGGATACAAGTAAATGTGTGCTTGCATTCTGCAAGCATTTTCTCTGACCTTAAAGTAAAAATAAAAGCTAAAAAATAATTTTCAATGCCTAAAGTTGCATCTCTGCTCCGAATTACTTGTTTTTCTGTTTTGAAAATATTGGGGTAAAAACAACCCCTAAAATTTATAATTATAAAATATTTATAGGTTTTTATCATTTGTTATGAATACCTCACATTTATACGAAATTTCATCAATGTAGCACCTCTAGAAGTGCATTTATGAGAATTTCATTATTTAAAATTTATGAATTTTTAACAGCCACAATATAAAACTTTCGTGAAATTTAAAATGTTATTTTCCACCGGAACATTATTTCCTAACTTGGTTAAAATGTTCAGCTTCCTGGATCTACAGAAAGTACATAAACATTAGTCAATTTGTTAAACATTTGAGAATTTATTACGGCCGAACGAATACAAATTTTCAAATATCTATATTCCCGTTTTCATTATTTGGCGTGTACTAGAGGTAGAAAAAATTTCAGCTTGATAGGTCATTTAGAAATACCTAAACTATGAAATGTTAGTAAAATAGTTTATAATTTTTACCGGTCAAGAAAATAATCATTGTTGCAATTTTCCAATTATTCCTCCGATTATTTTTCTCGGCTCACCTATGTATTAAATTCCAGCTCTCCAGCTATTGTAGTTTGGGCCAGACATTAGTATCCTCCTATACCCTAGATATATCCTATATCGTATATCCTCCTCTGTAAGAAGAGTGCTTATAGAATGACAAGTGAATGTGTGCTTGCATTCTGCAAGCATTTTCTCTCATTTAATAAAAAAGACTAAAAGCCGACAAAAAATTCTAAATGCAAAAGAGCCCTGCACCTATTTCAATGCTTTCCTTTTGGGAAATTATGTCAAATTTGAGGCTACCTGGAATCGAACCGGTGACACCTACGCAGGAGTTGTCAAATACTATGGAGATATACGCATGACATCTACAAACCCTGAAAATATCATTTATTTATTCCTCTTTGTTTGGTCTATATGAAGGAATTCATTTTTTCCATGCTTTCTTATGGGAGATATACCGGGTCATCCGGAGTCGAACCCAGGACACTTGCGGTTAAAGCGATAACGTTTCCCTATAGATCTCCTGAGTATCTAACAACCCTCCAAGTTTGAATTCTCTACCTTGTCGGAAAGTGCCATAAATTAATTTTCAAATATGCCGCAATGCTTTTCTTCTGGGAAAAAATGGAAATTTAGGAATTTCTGGAGTCGAACCCTAGGTAGTCGACACCTAGGTATGAGATCTCAATTTTCTGGCGGTTTCTCCATGCCATCTACAATTACTGAAAATTGCAGCTCTCCATCTATTGTAGTTTGGGCCAGATATTAGTATTTACATTTACATAAATACCCTGCAAGCCGCTAGAAGCGTTTGGAAGGGGGTGTCACAACACCAAGTGAAGTCTAGCTAATTCCTCTGTTGGATTGTCTTATCGCGTCTGGGAAAAAGGATCGGTAGTATTTCTCTGTTCCAGCAGTAATTTCGAGAAATTTTCTCCTGCACTGTGATCTAACATTACCTTCACTAACACCGATGGGGACGACTATACCGCGTACGTCTTCAACGAATTCGGAACTTTCGAATTTTTCAAATAGTTTCCTCTTGTATTCAATTCTTCTACTCTTCAACGTCTGCCATTTCAGATCTCTCAATAACTCTGATACACTCGCATCATACCGATATTCTCCTTTTACAAATCTAGCCGCTCTACGCTGAACCATTTCGAGCTCACTAGTTAGGCCCTCCTCGAAAGGATCCCAGACGGCGCAGCAGTATTCCACGATGGGTCGTATTAGGGAAATGTATCCTCCTCTGTAAGAAGAGTGCTTATAGAATGATATATATATATATATATATATATATATACTAGATAATATGTGCTTGCATTCTGCAAGCATTTTCAAATTTTAGCATTTTTACAAATTCAAATTATTCCCAATCGATGTTGTACATAATCATATAACCGTGTCAAATTTGGAGTTTGTAGCTCATTTGGAAATGCCATATAATTTCAATCCTCGCAAAGGGCAATAATGGAGCAAAACAGCCCCTAACATTATGAAGATATTCTAAGATTTTTTCCATCTGTTGTAACTAAAAACCCATAATTCTGCCAAATTTCAAGTTTGTATCTCATTGAGAAGTGCCTTATAATTATCACACTCGCATGGGGACGAAAGAGGCTAAGCCACCCATTAAAAACTGGAATTTTTGCAATTTTACCTTAGTTTGCCATGAAAATTCTATAATCGTGCCAAATTTCAAGTCTCTAGGTCCTATGCAGCTGCCACGCATTTTTTGTTCTCGCATGGGGCCGAAAAGGGACAAGACCGCCCTTTAAAAATGAGAATTTTTGTAATTTTATCTTAGGTTGCAATGAAATTTCTATAACCGTGCAAAATTTCAAGTCTCTGGGTCCTATGCAGTTGCATCGCCTTTTCTGTTCTCGAGTGGGGCAAAACAGCCCCAAAAATGAGGATTATATCAATATCGGATTTCCTTCATTAGGTGTAGTTTAACATTAACAGCATTAAAATATAAGCCTCTGATTCCCATTAAAAGCTTACCCATATGAAAGGATAGAGCTTGTTACCAAGGAAGCCTATTGTTAGACCGAGAAAAATTACAGCTTTTTTACGATAAAAACTATAAATTTATCGGGCTAAACAAATTCATTTCCGAAATTCGGAGAATTTTGGAAAAAAAACTTCTTATGCGAAAGGTTTTAATGTAAAATGCATATGCGGTATTTGAATAAATGGAAAGAGGCTGTAATTAATTCCGTTCGTGGTAATTTTTTTAGGGTTATAACGTTAAGAAAATTGAATGGAAAAATAGAAAGAGATAGGAAAAGTTTTCAGCTGACAGAAGATTTGAAAGGAAAAGAGCTATCAAGACATACGTGAAGAAGGCCGAAAAATAGGAGTATATGGAGAACTAGGTTTAACCATGAATAATCACTGGAAAGACTTCGGTTTATTATCCCTAACCTTTCGACGACGTACGTAACGGCCGCGTTCAGTAAAACACCATTAGGTTCGAGTGTTTATAACTAAGCAACTACAACACATAGAAACAAGGGGAATGTGTCATTTTATCCGGAATAAAGAGATAATTGATGTAGTCAGGTTATTATACGGATTTTATTGACCTTTCTAATTAAAAAAAATATTTTCTTTATTCATTTTCTCCATTTGAATACCATAAAGATGAGTGAAGTTTATATTCATTTGGATTTTAAAATTACTTAGAAACATAGTACGAACTTGAGACTTGGATTATTCTGTGAAGGAAAAAACAAAGTTTATTTTTATTGAAGAGAGAATCCGAATCCTGATCGAATTAGCGTAAAAACGCGTTTAGAATGGGGAAAATATGTGATTTTATCAGTTTTACAACAAAGCCTACGATGAGCTACCATGACAACTCTCATTTTCGCCGAAGTCCTATGGTCGTATTCTAGAGGTTTGGTAGCCTCTGGGCGTTTCACTTTACCAGATTTACTAAAGATTGATAAGATGCAATATTTCTAATATCCATTTGAAGGGGAATATCGAGGGGATACGTATTTACTGGGAGGGTATGCGATTAACGTAGTAGCCGTTCGGGAACGTCTGCCCAAACCTATAGTAAACGCTGGTAAAATGGGTAACTTCAAGCTATGTAGAGTATATATACCCCGGGAAGCTGAAGGTTGGTTGGGGCTGGTCAGAAGCATTTGGCTTCTTCTTCCGAACTGGGTCCGACTCGAGTATGGAGACCGATGCTCCCGGTCTTCACCTTGATATCTTACTCGATGGCGCTTGGGTAATTAGGTACCAAGGGGAGGGGTGACAACGACCGGACACGTTGGATAATCCCCTCCTCGGGTCGGTCCAGGGAGGTTGCCATGCTAGCCCCCATATTTTTACATTTGTAGCTTTTCTACTTAATTTCTGGTGGTTAAAACCAGTCTTCGTTTTGTTCCTTTCTTTATGTAAATAGGTAGGTAGGTAAATGCGATTTTCTTCATATAGATAGATAAGTGCTCATTTTTGCTTTATTCGACGGATAAAACTGTGTGTCTCTTATAAGTTTAGCATATTTAAAATTATTCCCAATGAATTTTGAACAAAACTGTATCAAATTTCAACTTTGTAGATCATTTAGAAGTGCATTATAATTTTATTCGTCGCATAGGGCAATTATTTGGCAAAACAGTCGCTAAGATTTCGAATTTTAACGATATTGGATTTCGTCTTTCTGTTGTAAATAGAAACCCATAATTCTGCCAAATTTCATGTTTGTATCTCATTAAGAATTGCCGTATACACCTGTATGGGTCATATATAGGGCAAAACCGCCTTTAACATTTGGAATTTTCGCGGTGTTTTATTCTATCATCGATTGCAATAAAATTATTATAACCAGGCCAAATTTCAAGTCTCTGCGTCATATGGAGCTGCCTCATAAATTTTGTTCCCAAAACAGCCCCAAAAATAGGGATTATTACAATATCGGAATCCTTCATTAATCACAGTTTAACATTAAAGGCACTAAAATATATGCCTCTGATTTCCATTAAAAGCTTACCCATATGAAAGCATTAAGCCTGTTGCTAAGAAGCCTATTGTTAGACCAAGAAAAATTACTTTTTTGCAACAAAAACTATAAATTTACGCTAATTCAACTCGGATTTGAATTCTGTCTTCAAAAATAAGAAACTACAATTTATATCCTATCCGAGAGTTTGTCTCGAGTTCGTATCTTGATGGGAAGTCATTTTAAAATGCAAATATGAAAACCTCTACGCCAATTTACATGTTTTCTTATGGGCAACAAGGGGCCAAAATAGCCCCTAAAAATAGGAATTTCGACAGTTTCGGATTTTTTCCTTCGGTTGTGACCAAAAACCTATAATCCTACCAAATTTCAAGTTTCTAGCACAAGTGGAAGTGCCTCATAATTTTGTATCCTCCTCTATCATTCTATATCGACTCTTCTTACAGAGGATATACGATATAGGATACAAGTAAATGTGTGCTTGCATTCTGCAAGCATTTTCTCTGACCTTAAAGTAAAAATAAAAGCTAAAAAATAATTTTCAATGCCTAAAGTTGCATCTCTGCTCCGAATTACTTGTTTTTCTGTTTTGAAAATATTGGGGTAAAAACAACCCCTAAAATTTATAATTATAAAATATTTATAGGTTTTTATCATTTGTTATGAATACCTCACATTTATACGAAATTTCATCAATGTAGCACCTCTAGAAGTGCATTTATGAGAATTTCATTATTTAAAATTTATGAATTTTTAACAGCCACAATATAAAACTTTCGTGAAATTTAAAATGTTATTTTCCACCGGAACATTATTTCCTAACTTGGTTAAAATGTTCAGCTTCCTGGATCTACAGAAAGTACATAAACATTAGTCAATTTGTTAAACATTTGAGAATTTATTACGGCCGAACGAATACAAATTTTCAAATATCTATATTCCCGTTTTCATTATTTGGCGTGTACTAGAGGTAGAAAAAATTTCAGCTTGATAGGTCATTTAGAAATACCTAAACTATGAAATGTTAGTAAAATAGTTTATAATTTTTACCGGTCAAGAAAATAATCATTGTTGCAATTTTCCAATTATTCCTCCGATTATTTTTCTCGGCTCACCTATGTATTAAATTCCAGCTCTCCAGCTATTGTAGTTTGGGCCAGACATTAGTATCCTCCTATACCCTAGATATATCCTATATCGTATATCCTCCTCTGTAAGAAGAGTGCTTATAGAATGACAAGTGAATGTGTGCTTGCATTCTGCAAGCATTTTCTCTCATTTAATAAAAAAGACTAAAAGCCGACAAAAAATTCTAAATGCAAAAGAGCCCTGCACCTATTTCAATGCTTTCCTTTTGGGAAATTATGTCAAATTTGAGGCTACCTGGAATCGAACCGGTGACACCTACGCAGGAGTTGTCAAATACTATGGAGATATACGCATGACATCTACAAACCCTGAAAATATCATTTATTTATTCCTCTTTGTTTGGTCTATATGAAGGAATTCATTTTTTCCATGCTTTCTTATGGGAGATATACCGGGTCATCCGGAGTCGAACCCAGGACACTTGCGGTTAAAGCGATAACGTTTCCCTATAGATCTCCTGAGTATCTAACAACCCTCCAAGTTTGAATTCTCTACCTTGTCGGAAAGTGCCATAAATTAATTTTCAAATATGCCGCAATGCTTTTCTTCTGGGAAAAAATGGAAATTTAGGAATTTCTGGAGTCGAACCCTAGGTAGTCGACACCTAGGTATGAGATCTCAATTTTCTGGCGGTTTCTCCATGCCATCTACAATTACTGAAAATTGCAGCTCTCCATCTATTGTAGTTTGGGCCAGATATTAGTATTTACATTTACATAAATACCCTGCAAGCCGCTAGAAGCGTTTGGAAGGGGGTGTCACAACACCAAGTGAAGTCTAGCTAATTCCTCTGTTGGATTGTCTTATCGCGTCTGGGAAAAAGGATCGGTAGTATTTCTCTGTTCCAGCAGTAATTTCGAGAAATTTTCTCCTGCACTGTGATCTAACATTACCTTCACTAACACCGATGGGGACGACTATACCGCGTACGTCTTCAACGAATTCGGAACTTTCGAATTTTTCAAATAGTTTCCTCTTGTATTCAATTCTTCTACTCTTCAACGTCTGCCATTTCAGATCTCTCAATAACTCTGATACACTCGCATCATACCGATATTCTCCTTTTACAAATCTAGCCGCTCTACGCTGAACCATTTCGAGCTCACTAGTTAGGCCCTCCTCGAAAGGATCCCAGACGGCGCAGCAGTATTCCACGATGGGTCGTATTAGGGAAATGTATCCTCCTCTGTAAGAAGAGTGCTTATAGAATGATATATATATATATATATATATATATATACTAGATAATATGTGCTTGCATTCTGCAAGCATTTTCAAATTTTAGCATTTTTACAAATTCAAATTATTCCCAATCGATGTTGTACATAATCATATAACCGTGTCAAATTTGGAGTTTGTAGCTCATTTGGAAATGCCATATAATTTCAATCCTCGCAAAGGGCAATAATGGAGCAAAACAGCCCCTAACATTATGAAGATATTCTAAGATTTTTTCCATCTGTTGTAACTAAAAACCCATAATTCTGCCAAATTTCAAGTTTGTATCTCATTGAGAAGTGCCTTATAATTATCACACTCGCATGGGGACGAAAGAGGCTAAGCCACCCATTAAAAACTGGAATTTTTGCAATTTTACCTTAGTTTGCCATGAAAATTCTATAATCGTGCCAAATTTCAAGTCTCTAGGTCCTATGCAGCTGCCACGCATTTTTTGTTCTCGCATGGGGCCGAAAAGGGACAAGACCGCCCTTTAAAAATGAGAATTTTTGTAATTTTATCTTAGGTTGCAATGAAATTTCTATAACCGTGCAAAATTTCAAGTCTCTGGGTCCTATGCAGTTGCATCGCCTTTTCTGTTCTCGAGTGGGGCAAAACAGCCCCAAAAATGAGGATTATATCAATATCGGATTTCCTTCATTAGGTGTAGTTTAACATTAACAGCATTAAAATATAAGCCTCTGATTCCCATTAAAAGCTTACCCATATGAAAGGATAGAGCTTGTTACCAAGGAAGCCTATTGTTAGACCGAGAAAAATTACAGCTTTTTTACGATAAAAACTATAAATTTATCGGGCTAAACAAATTCATTTCCGAAATTCGGAGAATTTTGGAAAAAAAACTTCTTATGCGAAAGGTTTTAATGTAAAATGCATATGCGGTATTTGAATAAATGGAAAGAGGCTGTAATTAATTCCGTTCGTGGTAATTTTTTTAGGGTTATAACGTTAAGAAAATTGAATGGAAAAATAGAAAGAGATAGGAAAAGTTTTCAGCTGACAGAAGATTTGAAAGGAAAAGAGCTATCAAGACATACGTGAAGAAGGCCGAAAAATAGGAGTATATGGAGAACTAGGTTTAACCATGAATAATCACTGGAAAGACTTCGGTTTATTATCCCTAACCTTTCGACGACGTACGTAACGGCCGCGTTCAGTAAAACACCATTAGGTTCGAGTGTTTATAACTAAGCAACTACAACACATAGAAACAAGGGGAATGTGTCATTTTATCCGGAATAAAGAGATAATTGATGTAGTCAGGTTATTATACGGATTTTATTGACCTTTCTAATTAAAAAAAATATTTTCTTTATTCATTTTCTCCATTTGAATACCATAAAGATGAGTGAAGTTTATATTCATTTGGATTTTAAAATTACTTAGAAACATAGTACGAACTTGAGACTTGGATTATTCTGTGAAGGAAAAAACAAAGTTTATTTTTATTGAAGAGAGAATCCGAATCCTGATCGAATTAGCGTAAAAACGCGTTTAGAATGGGGAAAATATGTGATTTTATCAGTTTTACAACAAAGCCTACGATGAGCTACCATGACAACTCTCATTTTCGCCGAAGTCCTATGGTCGTATTCTAGAGGTTTGGTAGCCTCTGGGCGTTTCACTTTACCAGATTTACTAAAGATTGATAAGATGCAATATTTCTAATATCCATTTGAAGGGGAATATCGAGGGGATACGTATTTACTGGGAGGGTATGCGATTAACGTAGTAGCCGTTCGGGAACGTCTGCCCAAACCTATAGTAAACGCTGGTAAAATGGGTAACTTCAAGCTATGTAGAGTATATATACCCCGGGAAGCTGAAGGTTGGTTGGGGCTGGTCAGAAGCATTTGGCTTCTTCTTCCGAACTGGGTCCGACTCGAGTATGGAGACCGATGCTCCCGGTCTTCACCTTGATATCTTACTCGATGGCGCTTGGGTAATTAGGTACCAAGGGGAGGGGTGACAACGACCGGACACGTTGGATAATCCCCTCCTCGGGTCGGTCCAGGGAGGTTGCCATGCTAGCCCCCATATTTTTACATTTGTAGCTTTTCTACTTAATTTCTGGTGGTTAAAACCAGTCTTCGTTTTGTTCCTTTCTTTATGTAAATAGGTAGGTAGGTAAATGCGATTTTCTTCATATAGATAGATAGATAAGTGCTCATTTTTGCTTTATTCGACGGATAAAACTGTGTGTCTCTTATAAGTTTAGCATATTTAAAATTATTCCCAATGAATTTTGAACAAAACTGTATCAAATTTCAACTTTGTAGATCATTTAGAAGTGCATTATAATTTTATTCGTCGCATAGGGCAATTATTTGGCAAAACAGTCGCTAAGATTTCGAATTTTAACGATATTGGATTTCGTCTTTCTGTTGTAAATAGAAACCCATAATTCTGCCAAATTTCATGTTTGTATCTCATTAAGAATTGCCGTATACACCTGTATGGGTCATATATAGGGCAAAACCGCCTTTAACATTTGGAATTTTCGCGGTGTTTTATTCTATCATCGATTGCAATAAAATTATTATAACCAGGCCAAATTTCAAGTCTCTGCGTCATATGGAGCTGCCTCATAAATTTTGTTCCCAAAACAGCCCCAAAAATAGGGATTATTACAATATCGGAATCCTTCATTAATCACAGTTTAACATTAAAGGCACTAAAATATATGCCTCTGATTTCCATTAAAAGCTTACCCATATGAAAGCATTAAGCCTGTTGCTAAGAAGCCTATTGTTAGACCAAGAAAAATTACTTTTTTGCAACAAAAACTATAAATTTACGCTAATTCAACTCGGATTTGAATTCTGTCTTCAAAAATAAGAAACTACAATTTATATCCTATCCGAGAGTTTGTCTCGAGTTCGTATCTTGATGGGAAGTCATTTTAAAATGCAAATATGAAAACCTCTACGCCAATTTACATGTTTTCTTATGGGCAACAAGGGGCCAAAATAGCCCCTAAAAATAGGAATTTCGACAGTTTCGGATTTTTTCCTTCGGTTGTGACCAAAAACCTATAATCCTACCAAATTTCAAGTTTCTAGCACAAGTGGAAGTGCCTCATAATTTTGTATCCTCCTCTATCATTCTATATCGACTCTTCTTACAGAGGATATACGATATAGGATACAAGTAAATGTGTGCTTGCATTCTGCAAGCATTTTCTCTGACCTTAAAGTAAAAATAAAAGCTAAAAAATAATTTTCAATGCCTAAAGTTGCATCTCTGCTCCGAATTACTTGTTTTTCTGTTTTGAAAATATTGGGGTAAAAACAACCCCTAAAATTTATAATTATAAAATATTTATAGGTTTTTATCATTTGTTATGAATACCTCACATTTATACGAAATTTCATCAATGTAGCACCTCTAGAAGTGCATTTATGAGAATTTCATTATTTAAAATTTATGAATTTTTAACAGCCACAATATAAAACTTTCGTGAAATTTAAAATGTTATTTTCCACCGGAACATTATTTCCTAACTTGGTTAAAATGTTCAGCTTCCTGGATCTACAGAAAGTACATAAACATTAGTCAATTTGTTAAACATTTGAGAATTTATTACGGCCGAACGAATACAAATTTTCAAATATCTATATTCCCGTTTTCATTATTTGGCGTGTACTAGAGGTAGAAAAAATTTCAGCTTGATAGGTCATTTAGAAATACCTAAACTATGAAATGTTAGTAAAATAGTTTATAATTTTTACCGGTCAAGAAAATAATCATTGTTGCAATTTTCCAATTATTCCTCCGATTATTTTTCTCGGCTCACCTATGTATTAAATTCCAGCTCTCCAGCTATTGTAGTTTGGGCCAGACATTAGTATCCTCCTATACCCTAGATATATCCTATATCGTATATCCTCCTCTGTAAGAAGAGTGCTTATAGAATGACAAGTGAATGTGTGCTTGCATTCTGCAAGCATTTTCTCTCATTTAATAAAAAAGACTAAAAGCCGACAAAAAATTCTAAATGCAAAAGAGCCCTGCACCTATTTCAATGCTTTCCTTTTGGGAAATTATGTCAAATTTGAGGCTACCTGGAATCGAACCGGTGACACCTACGCAGGAGTTGTCAAATACTATGGAGATATACGCATGACATCTACAAACCCTGAAAATATCATTTATTTATTCCTCTTTGTTTGGTCTATATGAAGGAATTCATTTTTTCCATGCTTTCTTATGGGAGATATACCGGGTCATCCGGAGTCGAACCCAGGACACTTGCGGTTAAAGCGATAACGTTTCCCTATAGATCTCCTGAGTATCTAACAACCCTCCAAGTTTGAATTCTCTACCTTGTCGGAAAGTGCCATAAATTAATTTTCAAATATGCCGCAATGCTTTTCTTCTGGGAAAAAATGGAAATTTAGGAATTTCTGGAGTCGAACCCTAGGTAGTCGACACCTAGGTATGAGATCTCAATTTTCTGGCGGTTTCTCCATGCCATCTACAATTACTGAAAATTGCAGCTCTCCATCTATTGTAGTTTGGGCCAGATATTAGTATTTACATTTACATAAATACCCTGCAAGCCGCTAGAAGCGTTTGGAAGGGGGTGTCACAACACCAAGTGAAGTCTAGCTAATTCCTCTGTTGGATTGTCTTATCGCGTCTGGGAAAAAGGATCGGTAGTATTTCTCTGTTCCAGCAGTAATTTCGAGAAATTTTCTCCTGCACTGTGATCTAACATTACCTTCACTAACACCGATGGGGACGACTATACCGCGTACGTCTTCAACGAATTCGGAACTTTCGAATTTTTCAAATAGTTTCCTCTTGTATTCAATTCTTCTACTCTTCAACGTCTGCCATTTCAGATCTCTCAATAACTCTGATACACTCGCATCATACCGATATTCTCCTTTTACAAATCTAGCCGCTCTACGCTGAACCATTTCGAGCTCACTAGTTAGGCCCTCCTCGAAAGGATCCCAGACGGCGCAGCAGTATTCCACGATGGGTCGTATTAGGGAAATGTATCCTCCTCTGTAAGAAGAGTGCTTATAGAATGATATATATATATATATATACTAGATAATATGTGCTTGCATTCTGCAAGCATTTTCAAATTTTAGCATTTTTACAAATTCAAATTATTCCCAATCGATGTTGTACATAATCATATAACCGTGTCAAATTTGGAGTTTGTAGCTCATTTGGAAATGCCATATAATTTCAATCCTCGCAAAGGGCAATAATGGAGCAAAACAGCCCCTAACATTATGAAGATATTCTAAGATTTTTTCCATCTGTTGTAACTAAAAACCCATAATTCTGCCAAATTTCAAGTTTGTATCTCATTGAGAAGTGCCTTATAATTATCACACTCGCATGGGGACGAAAGAGGCTAAGCCACCCATTAAAAACTGGAATTTTTGCAATTTTACCTTAGTTTGCCATGAAAATTCTATAATCGTGCCAAATTTCAAGTCTCTAGGTCCTATGCAGCTGCCACGCATTTTTTGTTCTCGCATGGGGCCGAAAAGGGACAAGACCGCCCTTTAAAAATGAGAATTTTTGTAATTTTATCTTAGGTTGCAATGAAATTTCTATAACCGTGCAAAATTTCAAGTCTCTGGGTCCTATGCAGTTGCATCGCCTTTTCTGTTCTCGAGTGGGGCAAAACAGCCCCAAAAATGAGGATTATATCAATATCGGATTTCCTTCATTAGGTGTAGTTTAACATTAACAGCATTAAAATATAAGCCTCTGATTCCCATTAAAAGCTTACCCATATGAAAGGATAGAGCTTGTTACCAAGGAAGCCTATTGTTAGACCGAGAAAAATTACAGCTTTTTTACGATAAAAACTATAAATTTATCGGGCTAAACAAATTCATTTCCGAAATTCGGAGAATTTTGGAAAAAAAACTTCTTATGCGAAAGGTTTTAATGTAAAATGCATATGCGGTATTTGAATAAATGGAAAGAGGCTGTAATTAATTCCGTTCGTGGTAATTTTTTTAGGGTTATAACGTTAAGAAAATTGAATGGAAAAATAGAAAGAGATAGGAAAAGTTTTCAGCTGACAGAAGATTTGAAAGGAAAAGAGCTATCAAGACATACGTGAAGAAGGCCGAAAAATAGGAGTATATGGAGAACTAGGTTTAACCATGAATAATCACTGGAAAGACTTCGGTTTATTATCCCTAACCTTTCGACGACGTACGTAACGGCCGCGTTCAGTAAAACACCATTAGGTTCGAGTGTTTATAACTAAGCAACTACAACACATAGAAACAAGGGGAATGTGTCATTTTATCCGGAATAAAGAGATAATTGATGTAGTCAGGTTATTATACGGATTTTATTGACCTTTCTAATTAAAAAAAATATTTTCTTTATTCATTTTCTCCATTTGAATACCATAAAGATGAGTGAAGTTTATATTCATTTGGATTTTAAAATTACTTAGAAACATAGTACGAACTTGAGACTTGGATTATTCTGTGAAGGAAAAAACAAAGTTTATTTTTATTGAAGAGAGAATCCGAATCCTGATCGAATTAGCGTAAAAACGCGTTTAGAATGGGGAAAATATGTGATTTTATCAGTTTTACAACAAAGCCTACGATGAGCTACCATGACAACTCTCATTTTCGCCGAAGTCCTATGGTCGTATTCTAGAGGTTTGGTAGCCTCTGGGCGTTTCACTTTACCAGATTTACTAAAGATTGATAAGATGCAATATTTCTAATATCCATTTGAAGGGGAATATCGAGGGGATACGTATTTACTGGGAGGGTATGCGAGTAACGTAGTAGCCGTTCGGGAACGTCTGCCCAAACCTATAGTAAACGCTGGTAAAATGGGTAACTTCAAGCTATGTAGAGTATATATACCCCGGGAAGCTGAAGGTTGGTTGGGGCTGGTCAGAAGCATTTGGCTTCTTCTTCCGAACTGGGTCCGACTCGAGTATGGAGACCGATGCTCCCGGTCTTCACCTTGGTATCTTACTCGATGGCGCTTGGGTAATTAGGTACCAAGGGGAGGGGTGACAACGACCGGACACGTTGGATAATCCCCTCCTCGGGTCGGTCCAGGGAGGTTGCCATGCTAGCCCCCATATTTTTACATTTGTAGCTTTTCTACTTAATTTCTGGTGGTTAAAACCAGTCTTCGTTTTGTTCCTTTCTTTATGTAAATAGGTAGGTAGGTAAATGCGATTTTCTTCATATAGATAGATAGATAAGTGCTCATTTTTGCTTTATTCGACGGATAAAACTGTGTGTCTCTTATAAGTTTAGCATATTTAAAATTATTCCCAATGAATTTTGAACAAAACTGTATCAAATTTCAACTTTGTAGATCATTTAGAAGTGCATTATAATTTTATTCGTCGCATAGGGCAATTATTTGGCAAAACAGTCGCTAAGATTTCGAATTTTAACGATATTGGATTTCGTCTTTCTGTTGTAAATAGAAACCCATAATTCTGCCAAATTTCATGTTTGTATCTCATTAAGAATTGCCGTATACACCTGTATGGGTCATATATAGGGCAAAACCGCCTTTAACATTTGGAATTTTCGCGGTGTTTTATTCTATCATCGATTGCAATAAAATTATTATAACCAGGCCAAATTTCAAGTCTCTGCGTCATATGGAGCTGCCTCATAAATTTTGTTCCCAAAACAGCCCCAAAAATAGGGATTATTACAATATCGGAATCCTTCATTAATCACAGTTTAACATTAAAGGCACTAAAATATATGCCTCTGATTTCCATTAAAAGCTTACCCATATGAAAGCATTAAGCCTGTTGCTAAGAAGCCTATTGTTAGACCAAGAAAAATTACTTTTTTGCAACAAAAACTATAAATTTACGCTAATTCAACTCGGATTTGAATTCTGTCTTCAAAAATAAGAAACTACAATTTATATCCTATCCGAGAGTTTGTCTCGAGTTCGTATCTTGATGGGAAGTCATTTTAAAATGCAAATATGAAAACCTCTACGCCAATTTACATGTTTTCTTATGGGCAACAAGGGGCCAAAATAGCCCCTAAAAATAGGAATTTCGACAGTTTCGGATTTTTTCCTTCGGTTGTGACCAAAAACCTATAATCCTACCAAATTTCAAGTTTCTAGCACAAGTGGAAGTGCCTCATAATTTTGTATCCTCCTCTATCATTCTATATCGACTCTTCTTACAGAGGATATACGATATAGGATACAAGTAAATGTGTGCTTGCATTCTGCAAGCATTTTCTCTGACCTTAAAGTAAAAATAAAAGCTAAAAAATAATTTTCAATGCCTAAAGTTGCATCTCTGCTCCGAATTACTTGTTTTTCTGTTTTGAAAATATTGGGGTAAAAACAACCCCTAAAATTTATAATTATAAAATATTTATAGGTTTTTATCATTTGTTATGAATACCTCACATTTATACGAAATTTCATCAATGTAGCACCTCTAGAAGTGCATTTATGAGAATTTCATTATTTAAAATTTATGAATTTTTAACAGCCACAATATAAAACTTTCGTGAAATTTAAAATGTTATTTTCCACCGGAACATTATTTCCTAACTTGGTTAAAATGTTCAGCTTCCTGGATCTACAGAAAGTACATAAACATTAGTCAATTTGTTAAACATTTGAGAATTTATTACGGCCGAACGAATACAAATTTTCAAATATCTATATTCCCGTTTTCATTATTTGGCGTGTACTAGAGGTAGAAAAAATTTCAGCTTGATAGGTCATTTAGAAATACCTAAACTATGAAATGTTAGTAAAATAGTTTATAATTTTTACCGGTCAAGAAAATAATCATTGTTGCAATTTTCCAATTATTCCTCCGATTATTTTTCTCGGCTCACCTATGTATTAAATTCCAGCTCTCCAGCTATTGTAGTTTGGGCCAGACATTAGTATCCTCCTATACCCTAGATATATCCTATATCGTATATCCTCCTCTGTAAGAAGAGTGCTTATAGAATGACAAGTGAATGTGTGCTTGCATTCTGCAAGCATTTTCTCTCATTTAATAAAAAAGACTAAAAGCCGACAAAAAATTCTAAATGCAAAAGAGCCCTGCACCTATTTCAATGCTTTCCTTTTGGGAAATTATGTCAAATTTGAGGCTACCTGGAATCGAACCGGTGACACCTACGCAGGAGTTGTCAAATACTATGGAGATATACGCATGACATCTACAAACCCTGAAAATATCATTTATTTATTCCTCTTTGTTTGGTCTATATGAAGGAATTCATTTTTTCCATGCTTTCTTATGGGAGATATACCGGGTCATCCGGAGTCGAACCCAGGACACTTGCGGTTAAAGCGATAACGTTTCCCTATAGATCTCCTGAGTATCTAACAACCCTCCAAGTTTGAATTCTCTACCTTGTCGGAAAGTGCCATAAATTAATTTTCAAATATGCCGCAATGCTTTTCTTCTGGGAAAAAATGGAAATTTAGGAATTTCTGGAGTCGAACCCTAGGTAGTCGACACCTAGGTATGAGATCTCAATTTTCTGGCGGTTTCTCCATGCCATCTACAATTACTGAAAATTGCAGCTCTCCATCTATTGTAGTTTGGGCCAGATATTAGTATTTACATTTACATAAATACCCTGCAAGCCGCTAGAAGCGTTTGGAAGGGGGTGTCACAACACCAAGTGAAGTCTAGCTAATTCCTCTGTTGGATTGTCTTATCGCGTCTGGGAAAAAGGATCGGTAGTATTTCTCTGTTCCAGCAGTAATTTCGAGAAATTTTCTCCTGCACTGTGATCTAACATTACCTTCACTAACACCGATGGGGACGACTATACCGCGTACGTCTTCAACGAATTCGGAACTTTCGAATTTTTCAAATAGTTTCCTCTTGTATTCAATTCTTCTACTCTTCAACGTCTGCCATTTCAGATCTCTCAATAACTCTGATACACTCGCATCATACCGATATTCTCCTTTTACAAATCTAGCCGCTCTACGCTGAACCATTTCGAGCTCACTAGTTAGGCCCTCCTCGAAAGGATCCCAGACGGCGCAGCAGTATTCCACGATGGGTCGTATTAGGGAAATGTATCCTCCTCTGTAAGAAGAGTGCTTATAGAATGATATATATATATATATATACTAGATAATATGTGCTTGCATTCTGCAAGCATTTTCAAATTTTAGCATTTTTACAAATTCAAATTATTCCCAATCGATGTTGTACATAATCATATAACCGTGTCAAATTTGGAGTTTGTAGCTCATTTGGAAATGCCATATAATTTCAATCCTCGCAAAGGGCAATAATGGAGCAAAACAGCCCCTAACATTATGAAGATATTCTAAGATTTTTTCCATCTGTTGTAACTAAAAACCCATAATTCTGCCAAATTTCAAGTTTGTATCTCATTGAGAAGTGCCTTATAATTATCACACTCGCATGGGGACGAAAGAGGCTAAGCCACCCATTAAAAACTGGAATTTTTGCAATTTTACCTTAGTTTGCCATGAAAATTCTATAATCGTGCCAAATTTCAAGTCTCTAGGTCCTATGCAGCTGCCACGCATTTTTTGTTCTCGCATGGGGCCGAAAAGGGACAAGACCGCCCTTTAAAAATGAGAATTTTTGTAATTTTATCTTAGGTTGCAATGAAATTTCTATAACCGTGCAAAATTTCAAGTCTCTGGGTCCTATGCAGTTGCATCGCCTTTTCTGTTCTCGAGTGGGGCAAAACAGCCCCAAAAATGAGGATTATATCAATATCGGATTTCCTTCATTAGGTGTAGTTTAACATTAACAGCATTAAAATATAAGCCTCTGATTCCCATTAAAAGCTTACCCATATGAAAGGATAGAGCTTGTTACCAAGGAAGCCTATTGTTAGACCGAGAAAAATTACAGCTTTTTTACGATAAAAACTATAAATTTATCGGGCTAAACAAATTCATTTCCGAAATTCGGAGAATTTTGGAAAAAAAACTTCTTATGCGAAAGGTTTTAATGTAAAATGCATATGCGGTATTTGAATAAATGGAAAGAGGCTGTAATTAATTCCGTTCGTGGTAATTTTTTTAGGGTTATAACGTTAAGAAAATTGAATGGAAAAATAGAAAGAGATAGGAAAAGTTTTCAGCTGACAGAAGATTTGAAAGGAAAAGAGCTATCAAGACATACGTGAAGAAGGCCGAAAAATAGGAGTATATGGAGAACTAGGTTTAACCATGAATAATCACTGGAAAGACTTCGGTTTATTATCCCTAACCTTTCGACGACGTACGTAACGGCCGCGTTCAGTAAAACACCATTAGGTTCGAGTGTTTATAACTAAGCAACTACAACACATAGAAACAAGGGGAATGTGTCATTTTATCCGGAATAAAGAGATAATTGATGTAGTCAGGTTATTATACGGATTTTATTGACCTTTCTAATTAAAAAAAATATTTTCTTTATTCATTTTCTCCATTTGAATACCATAAAGATGAGTGAAGTTTATATTCATTTGGATTTTAAAATTACTTAGAAACATAGTACGAACTTGAGACTTGGATTATTCTGTGAAGGAAAAAACAAAGTTTATTTTTATTGAAGAGAGAATCCGAATCCTGATCGAATTAGCGTAAAAACGCGTTTAGAATGGGGAAAATATGTGATTTTATCAGTTTTACAACAAAGCCTACGATGAGCTACCATGACAACTCTCATTTTCGCCGAAGTCCTATGGTCGTATTCTAGAGGTTTGGTAGCCTCTGGGCGTTTCACTTTACCAGATTTACTAAAGATTGATAAGATGCAATATTTCTAATATCCATTTGAAGGGGAATATCGAGGGGATACGTATTTACTGGGAGGGTATGCGATTAACGTAGTAGCCGTTCGGGAACGTCTGCCCAAACCTATAGTAAACGCTGGTAAAATGGGTAACTTCAAGCTATGTAGAGTATATATACCCCGGGAAGCTGAAGGTTGGTTGGGGCTGGTCAGAAGCATTTGGCTTCTTCTTCCGAACTGGGTCCGACTCGAGTATGGAGACCGATGCTCCCGGTCTTCACCTTGATATCTTACTCGATGGCGCTTGGGTAATTAGGTACCAAGGGGAGGGGTGACAACGACCGGACACGTTGGATAATCCCCTCCTCGGGTCGGTCCAGGGAGGTTGCCATGCTAGCCCCCATATTTTTACATTTGTAGCTTTTCTACTTAATTTCTGGTGGTTAAAACCAGTCTTCGTTTTGTTCCTTTCTTTATGTAAATAGGTAGGTAGGTAAATGCGATTTTCTTCATATAGATAGATAGATAAGTGCTCATTTTTGCTTTATTCGACGGATAAAACTGTGTGTCTCTTATAAGTTTAGCATATTTAAAATTATTCCCAATGAATTTTGAACAAAACTGTATCAAATTTCAACTTTGTAGATCATTTAGAAGTGCATTATAATTTTATTCGTCGCATAGGGCAATTATTTGGCAAAACAGTCGCTAAGATTTCGAATTTTAACGATATTGGATTTCGTCTTTCTGTTGTAAATAGAAACCCATAATTCTGCCAAATTTCATGTTTGTATCTCATTAAGAATTGCCGTATACACCTGTATGGGTCATATATAGGGCAAAACCGCCTTTAACATTTGGAATTTTCGCGGTGTTTTATTCTATCATCGATTGCAATAAAATTATTATAACCAGGCCAAATTTCAAGTCTCTGCGTCATATGGAGCTGCCTCATAAATTTTGTTCCCAAAACAGCCCCAAAAATAGGGATTATTACAATATCGGAATCCTTCATTAATCACAGTTTAACATTAAAGGCACTAAAATATATGCCTCTGATTTCCATTAAAAGCTTACCCATATGAAAGCATTAAGCCTGTTGCTAAGAAGCCTATTGTTAGACCAAGAAAAATTACTTTTTTGCAACAAAAACTATAAATTTACGCTAATTCAACTCGGATTTGAATTCTGTCTTCAAAAATAAGAAACTACAATTTATATCCTATCCGAGAGTTTGTCTCGAGTTCGTATCTTGATGGGAAGTCATTTTAAAATGCAAATATGAAAACCTCTACGCCAATTTACATGTTTTCTTATGGGCAACAAGGGGCCAAAATAGCCCCTAAAAATAGGAATTTCGACAGTTTCGGATTTTTTCCTTCGGTTGTGACCAAAAACCTATAATCCTACCAAATTTCAAGTTTCTAGCACAAGTGGAAGTGCCTCATAATTTTGTATCCTCCTCTATCATTCTATATCGACTCTTCTTACAGAGGATATACGATATAGGATACAAGTAAATGTGTGCTTGCATTCTGCAAGCATTTTCTCTGACCTTAAAGTAAAAATAAAAGCTAAAAAATAATTTTCAATGCCTAAAGTTGCATCTCTGCTCCGAATTACTTGTTTTTCTGTTTTGAAAATATTGGGGTAAAAACAACCCCTAAAATTTATAATTATAAAATATTTATAGGTTTTTATCATTTGTTATGAATACCTCACATTTATACGAAATTTCATCAATGTAGCACCTCTAGAAGTGCATTTATGAGAATTTCATTATTTAAAATTTATGAATTTTTAACAGCCACAATATAAAACTTTCGTGAAATTTAAAATGTTATTTTCCACCGGAACATTATTTCCTAACTTGGTTAAAATGTTC
Source organism: Uropetala carovei (assembly GCA_036926305.1). NCBI lineage: Eukaryota > Metazoa > Arthropoda > Insecta > Odonata > Petaluridae > Uropetala > Uropetala carovei. The sequence continues at coordinate 4,449,300 of JAXCHB010000088.1, read as the reverse complement.
AGCTTCCTGGATCTACAGAAAGTACATAAACATTAGTCAATTTGTTAAACATTTGAGAATTTATTACGGCCGAACGAATACAAATTTTCAAATATCTATATTCCCGTTTTCATTATTTGGCGTGTACTAGAGGTAGAAAAAATTTCAGCTTGATAGGTCATTTAGAAATACCTAAACTATGAAATGTTAGTAAAATAGTTTATAATTTTTACCGGTCAAGAAAATAATCATTGTTGCAATTTTCCAATTATTCCTCCGATTATTTTTCTCGGCTCACCTATGTATTAAATTCCAGCTCTCCAGCTATTGTAGTTTGGGCCAGACATTAGTATCCTCCTATACCCTAGATATATCCTATATCGTATATCCTCCTCTGTAAGAAGAGTGCTTATAGAATGACAAGTGAATGTGTGCTTGCATTCTGCAAGCATTTTCTCTCATTTAATAAAAAAGACTAAAAGCCGACAAAAAATTCTAAATGCAAAAGAGCCCTGCACCTATTTCAATGCTTTCCTTTTGGGAAATTATGTCAAATTTGAGGCTACCTGGAATCGAACCGGTGACACCTACGCAGGAGTTGTCAAATACTATGGAGATATACGCATGACATCTACAAACCCTGAAAATATCATTTATTTATTCCTCTTTGTTTGGTCTATATGAAGGAATTCATTTTTTCCATGCTTTCTTATGGGAGATATACCGGGTCATCCGGAGTCGAACCCAGGACATCTACATCTACATCTACATGATACCCTGCAAATCACCAGACTGGTGGGTGGCAGGGGGTGCAGCACACCAAGCCCTACCTAATAACGTCCCTCGTGGGAATCACTCTCCTGTTATGATCCCGTATGGTCCTTGGAAAAAACGAGCTCTGGTATCGCTCGGTCCTACAGTCGATCTCTCGTATTTTATTCTCGTGATCGTGCCTGCCCATGTACGTAGGTGCCTCTAATATTCCTGACACCTCCTCTAAGAGAACTTCCGACCTAAATTTCTCCAGAAGCCTTAACCTAGCGCTAATTCTGCGATCCTCTAGCGATATCCAATTCAACTCCTTCAAGAGTGATGTGACGCTTAATTTTTGCTCATATTTTTGCTTAACGAATCTGGCTGCTCTGCGTTGGATTCTTTCTAACTCAAGTATCTGTCCCTTTTCGTACGGATCCCATATGCTGGAAGCGTATTCGACCTGAGATCTGACCAATGATAAATAACACGTTTCTCGTACCTGTTCTGTGCTACTTCTTACTATTCTGCCTACGAAGCCCAATTTCTTATTAGCTGCGCCTACGATCCTTCGAATATGCATATTCCACGATAGATCAGGACAAATGGTGACTCCTAAATATTTAACGTACTCTGCAGATTGGATATTCAATCTATCAATTCTGTACTCCGAGTTTAAGTCATTGTTCTTACTCTTCCAGAAACTCAATAGGGAACATTTGCTCTGATTAACTTCGATTTTCCAATGTTGACACCATGCTGAAAGGGCGTTTAAATCTTCCTGAAGCGATTTTTGGTCATCCTGACTCGTTATCTCCTTATATAAAACGGTGTCATCTGCGAAAAGTCTTATTTTGCAGCGAACTACACTTGCGGTTAAAGCGATAACGTTTCCCTATAGATCTCCTGAGTATCTAACAACCCTCCAAGTTTGAATTCTCTACCTTGTCGGAAAGTGCCATAAATTAATTTTCAAATATGCCGCAATGCTTTTCTTCTGGGAAAAAATGGAAATTTAGGAATTTCTGGAGTCGAACCCTAGGTAGTCGACACCTAGGTATGAGATCTCAATTTTCTGGCGGTTTCTCCATGCCATCTACAATTACTGAAAATTGCAGCTCTCCATCTATTGTAGTTTGGGCCAGATATTAGTATTTACATTTACATAAATACCCTGCAAGCCGCTAGAAGCGTTTGGAAGGGGGTGTCACAACACCAAGTGAAGTCTAGCTAATTCCTCTGTTGGATTGTCTTATCGCGTCTGGGAAAAAGGATCGGTAGTATTTCTCTGTTCCAGCAGTAATTTCGAGAAATTTTCTCCTGCACTGTGATCTAACATTACCTTCACTAACACCGATGGGGACGACTATACCGCGTACGTCTTCAACGAATTCGGAACTTTCGAATTTTTCAAATAGTTTCCTCTTGTATTCAATTCTTCTACTCTTCAACGTCTGCCATTTCAGATCTCTCAATAACTCTGATACACTCGCATCATACCGATATTCTCCTTTTACAAATCTAGCCGCTCTACGCTGAACCATTTCGAGCTCACTAGTTAGGCCCTCCTCGAAAGGATCCCAGACGGCGCAGCAGTATTCCACGATGGGTCGTATTAGGGAAATGTATCCTCCTCTGTAAGAAGAGTGCTTATAGAATGATATATATATATATATATATATACTAGATAATATGTGCTTGCATTCTGCAAGCATTTTCAAATTTTAGCATTTTTACAAATTCAAATTATTCCCAATCGATGTTGTACATAATCATATAACCGTGTCAAATTTGGAGTTTGTAGCTCATTTGGAAATGCCATATAATTTCAATCCTCGCAAAGGGCAATAATGGAGCAAAACAGCCCCTAACATTATGAAGATATTCTAAGATTTTTTCCATCTGTTGTAACTAAAAACCCATAATTCTGCCAAATTTCAAGTTTGTATCTCATTGAGAAGTGCCTTATAATTATCACACTCGCATGGGGACGAAAGAGGCTAAGCCACCCATTAAAAACTGGAATTTTTGCAATTTTACCTTAGTTTGCCATGAAAATTCTATAATCGTGCCAAATTTCAAGTCTCTAGGTCCTATGCAGCTGCCACGCATTTTTTGTTCTCGCATGGGGCCGAAAAGGGACAAGACCGCCCTTTAAAAATGAGAATTTTTGTAATTTTATCTTAGGTTGCAATGAAATTTCTATAACCGTGCAAAATTTCAAGTCTCTGGGTCCTATGCAGTTGCATCGCCTTTTCTGTTCTCGAGTGGGGCAAAACAGCCCCAAAAATGAGGATTATATCAATATCGGATTTCCTTCATTAGGTGTAGTTTAACATTAACAGCATTAAAATATAAGCCTCTGATTCCCATTAAAAGCTTACCCATATGAAAGGATAGAGCTTGTTACCAAGGAAGCCTATTGTTAGACCGAGAAAAATTACAGCTTTTTTACGATAAAAACTATAAATTTATCGGGCTAAACAAATTCATTTCCGAAATTCGGAGAATTTTGGAAAAAAAACTTCTTATGCGAAAGGTTTTAATGTAAAATGCATATGCGGTATTTGAATAAATGGAAAGAGGCTGTAATTAATTCCGTTCGTGGTAATTTTTTTAGGGTTATAACGTTAAGAAAATTGAATGGAAAAATAGAAAGAGATAGGAAAAGTTTTCAGCTGACAGAAGATTTGAAAGGAAAAGAGCTATCAAGACATACGTGAAGAAGGCCGAAAAATAGGAGTATATGGAGAACTAGGTTTAACCATGAATAATCACTGGAAAGACTTCGGTTTATTATCCCTAACCTTTCGACGACGTACGTAACGGCCGCGTTCAGTAAAACACCATTAGGTTCGAGTGTTTATAACTAAGCAACTACAACACATAGAAACAAGGGGAATGTGTCATTTTATCCGGAATAAAGAGATAATTGATGTAGTCAGGTTATTATACGGATTTTATTGACCTTTCTAATTAAAAAAAATATTTTCTTTATTCATTTTCTCCATTTGAATACCATAAAGATGAGTGAAGTTTATATTCATTTGGATTTTAAAATTACTTAGAAACATAGTACGAACTTGAGACTTGGATTATTCTGTGAAGGAAAAAACAAAGTTTATTTTTATTGAAGAGAGAATCCGAATCCTGATCGAATTAGCGTAAAAACGCGTTTAGAATGGGGAAAATATGTGATTTTATCAGTTTTACAACAAAGCCTACGATGAGCTACCATGACAACTCTCATTTTCGCCGAAGTCCTATGGTCGTATTCTAGAGGTTTGGTAGCCTCTGGGCGTTTCACTTTACCAGATTTACTAAAGATTGATAAGATGCAATATTTCTAATATCCATTTGAAGGGGAATATCGAGGGGATACGTATTTACTGGGAGGGTATGCGATTAACGTAGTAGCCGTTCGGGAACGTCTGCCCAAACCTATAGTAAACGCTGGTAAAATGGGTAACTTCAAGCTATGTAGAGTATATATACCCCGGGAAGCTGAAGGTTGGTTGGGGCTGGTCAGAAGCATTTGGCTTCTTCTTCCGAACTGGGTCCGACTCGAGTATGGAGACCGATGCTCCCGGTCTTCACCTTGATATCTTACTCGATGGCGCTTGGGTAATTAGGTACCAAGGGGAGGGGTGACAACGACCGGACACGTTGGATAATCCCCTCCTCGGGTCGGTCCAGGGAGGTTGCCATGCTAGCCCCCATATTTTTACATTTGTAGCTTTTCTACTTAATTTCTGGTGGTTAAAACCAGTCTTCGTTTTGTTCCTTTCTTTATGTAAATAGGTAGTAAATGCGATTTTCTTCATATAGATAGATAGATAAGTGCTCATTTTTGCTTTATTCGACGGATAAAACTGTGTGTCTCTTATAAGTTTAGCATATTTAAAATTATTCCCAATGAATTTTGAACAAAACTGTATCAAATTTCAACTTTGTAGATCATTTAGAAGTGCATTATAATTTTATTCGTCGCATAGGGCAATTATTTGGCAAAACAGTCGCTAAGATTTCGAATTTTAACGATATTGGATTTCGTCTTTCTGTTGTAAATAGAAACCCATAATTCTGCCAAATTTCATGTTTGTATCTCATTAAGAATTGCCGTATACACCTGTATGGGTCATATATAGGGCAAAACCGCCTTTAACATTTGGAATTTTCGCGGTGTTTTATTCTATCATCGATTGCAATAAAATTATTATAACCAGGCCAAATTTCAAGTCTCTGCGTCATATGGAGCTGCCTCATAAATTTTGTTCCCAAAACAGCCCCAAAAATAGGGATTATTACAATATCGGAATCCTTCATTAATCACAGTTTAACATTAAAGGCACTAAAATATATGCCTCTGATTTCCATTAAAAGCTTACCCATATGAAAGCATTAAGCCTGTTGCTAAGAAGCCTATTGTTAGACCAAGAAAAATTACTTTTTTGCAACAAAAACTATAAATTTACGCTAATTCAACTCGGATTTGAATTCTGTCTTCAAAAATAAGAAACTACAATTTATATCCTATCCGAGAGTTTGTCTCGAGTTCGTATCTTGATGGGAAGTCATTTTAAAATGCAAATATGAAAACCTCTACGCCAATTTACATGTTTTCTTATGGGCAACAAGGGGCCAAAATAGCCCCTAAAAATAGGAATTTCGACAGTTTCGGATTTTTTCCTTCGGTTGTGACCAAAAACCTATAATCCTACCAAATTTCAAGTTTCTAGCACAAGTGGAAGTGCCTCATAATTTTGTATCCTCCTCTATCATTCTATATCGACTCTTCTTACAGAGGATATACGATATAGGATACAAGTAAATGTGTGCTTGCATTCTGCAAGCATTTTCTCTGACCTTAAAGTAAAAATAAAAGCTAAAAAATAATTTTCAATGCCTAAAGTTGCATCTCTGCTCCGAATTACTTGTTTTTCTGTTTTGAAAATATTGGGGTAAAAACAACCCCTAAAATTTATAATTATAAAATATTTATAGGTTTTTATCATTTGTTATGAATACCTCACATTTATACGAAATTTCATCAATGTAGCACCTCTAGAAGTGCATTTATGAGAATTTCATTATTTAAAATTTATGAATTTTTAACAGCCACAATATAAAACTTTCGTGAAATTTAAAATGTTATTTTCCACCGGAACATTATTTCCTAACTTGGTTAAAATGTTCAGCTTCCTGGATCTACAGAAAGTACATAAACATTAGTCAATTTGTTAAACATTTGAGAATTTATTACGGCCGAACGAATACAAATTTTCAAATATCTATATTCCCGTTTTCATTATTTGGCGTGTACTAGAGGTAGAAAAAATTTCAGCTTGATAGGTCATTTAGAAATACCTAAACTATGAAATGTTAGTAAAATAGTTTATAATTTTTACCGGTCAAGAAAATAATCATTGTTGCAATTTTCCAATTATTCCTCCGATTATTTTTCTCGGCTCACCTATGTATTAAATTCCAGCTCTCCAGCTATTGTAGTTTGGGCCAGACATTAGTATCCTCCTATACCCTAGATATATCCTATATCGTATATCCTCCTCTGTAAGAAGAGTGCTTATAGAATGACAAGTGAATGTGTGCTTGCATTCTGCAAGCATTTTCTCTCATTTAATAAAAAAGACTAAAAGCCGACAAAAAATTCTAAATGCAAAAGAGCCCTGCACCTATTTCAATGCTTTCCTTTTGGGAAATTATGTCAAATTTGAGGCTACCTGGAATCGAACCGGTGACACCTACGCAGGAGTTGTCAAATACTATGGAGATATACGCATGACATCTACAAACCCTGAAAATATCATTTATTTATTCCTCTTTGTTTGGTCTATATGAAGGAATTCATTTTTTCCATGCTTTCTTATGGGAGATATACCGGGTCATCCGGAGTCGAACCCAGGACACTTGCGGTTAAAGCGATAACGGTTCCCTATAGATCTCCTGGGTATCTAACAACCCTCCAAGTTTGAATTCTCTACCTTGTCGGAAAGTGCCATAAATTAATTTTCAAATATGCCGCAATGCTTTTCTTCTGGGAAAAAATGGAAATTTAGGAATTTCTGGAGTCGAACCCTAGGTAGTCGACACCTAGGTATGAGATCTCAATTTTCTGGCGGTTTCTCCATGCCATCTACAATTACTGAAAATTGCAGCTCTCCATCTATTGTAGTTTGGGCCAGATATTAGTATTTACATTTACATAAATACCCTGCAAGCCGCTAGAAGCGTTTGGAAGGGGGTGTCACAACACCAAGTGAAGTCTAGCTAATTCCTCTGTTGGATTGTCTTATCGCGTCTGGGAAAAAGGATCGGTAGTATTTCTCTGTTCCAGCAGTAATTTCGAGAAATTTTCTCCTGCACTGTGATCTAACATTACCTTCACTAACACCGATGGGGACGACTATACCGCGTACGTCTTCAACGAATTCGGAACTTTCGAATTTTTCAAATAGTTTCCTCTTGTATTCAATTCTTCTACTCTTCAACGTCTGCCATTTCAGATCTCTCAATAACTCTGATACACTCGCATCATACCGATATTCTCCTTTTACAAATCTAGCCGCTCTACGCTGAACCATTTCGAGCTCACTAGTTAGGCCCTCCTCGAAAGGATCCCAGACGGCGCAGCAGTATTCCACGATGGGTCGTATTAGGGAAATGTATCCTCCTCTGTAAGAAGAGTGCTTATAGAATGATATATATATATATATATACTAGATAATATGTGCTTGCATTCTGCAAGCATTTTCAAATTTTAGCATTTTTACAAATTCAAATTATTCCCAATCGATGTTGTACATAATCATATAACCGTGTCAAATTTGGAGTTTGTAGCTCATTTGGAAATGCCATATAATTTCAATCCTCGCAAAGGGCAATAATGGAGCAAAACAGCCCCTAACATTATGAAGATATTCTAAGATTTTTTCCATCTGTTGTAACTAAAAACCCATAATTCTGCCAAATTTCAAGTTTGTATCTCATTGAGAAGTGCCTTATAATTATCACACTCGCATGGGGACGAAAGAGGCTAAGCCACCCATTAAAAACTGGAATTTTTGCAATTTTACCTTAGTTTGCCATGAAAATTCTATAATCGTGCCAAATTTCAAGTCTCTAGGTCCTATGCAGCTGCCACGCATTTTTTGTTCTCGCATGGGGCCGAAAAGGGACAAGACCGCCCTTTAAAAATGAGAATTTTTGTAATTTTATCTTAGGTTGCAATGAAATTTCTATAACCGTGCAAAATTTCAAGTCTCTGGGTCCTATGCAGTTGCATCGCCTTTTCTGTTCTCGAGTGGGGCAAAACAGCCCCAAAAATGAGGATTATATCAATATCGGATTTCCTTCATTAGGTGTAGTTTAACATTAACAGCATTAAAATATAAGCCTCTGATTCCCATTAAAAGCTTACCCATATGAAAGGATAGAGCTTGTTACCAAGGAAGCCTATTGTTAGACCGAGAAAAATTACAGCTTTTTTACGATAAAAACTATAAATTTATCGGGCTAAACAAATTCATTTCCGAAATTCGGAGAATTTTGGAAAAAAAACTTCTTATGCGAAAGGTTTTAATGTAAAATGCATATGCGGTATTTGAATAAATGGAAAGAGGCTGTAATTAATTCCGTTCGTGGTAATTTTTTTAGGGTTATAACGTTAAGAAAATTGAATGGAAAAATAGAAAGAGATAGGAAAAGTTTTCAGCTGACAGAAGATTTGAAAGGAAAAGAGCTATCAAGACATACGTGAAGAAGGCCGAAAAATAGGAGTATATGGAGAACTAGGTTTAACCATGAATAATCACTGGAAAGACTTCGGTTTATTATCCCTAACCTTTCGACGACGTACGTAACGGCCGCGTTCAGTAAAACACCATTAGGTTCGAGTGTTTATAACTAAGCAACTACAACACATAGAAACAAGGGGAATGTGTCATTTTATCCGGAATAAAGAGATAATTGATGTAGTCAGGTTATTATACGGATTTTATTGACCTTTCTAATTAAAAAAAATATTTTCTTTATTCATTTTCTCCATTTGAATACCATAAAGATGAGTGAAGTTTATATTCATTTGGATTTTAAAATTACTTAGAAACATAGTACGAACTTGAGACTTGGATTATTCTGTGAAGGAAAAAACAAAGTTTATTTTTATTGAAGAGAGAATCCGAATCCTGATCGAATTAGCGTAAAAACGCGTTTAGAATGGGGAAAATATGTGATTTTATCAGTTTTACAACAAAGCCTACGATGAGCTACCATGACAACTCTCATTTTCGCCGAAGTCCTATGGTCGTATTCTAGAGGTTTGGTAGCCTCTGGGCGTTTCACTTTACCAGATTTACTAAAGATTGATAAGATGCAATATTTCTAATATCCATTTGAAGGGGAATATCGAGGGGATACGTATTTACTGGGAGGGTATGCGAGTAACGTAGTAGCCGTTCGGGAACGTCTGCCCAAACCTATAGTAAACGCTGGTAAAATGGGTAACTTCAAGCTATGTAGAGTATATATACCCCGGGAAGCTGAAGGTTGGTTGGGGCTGGTCAGAAGCATTTGGCTTCTTCTTCCGAACTGGGTCCGACTCGAGTATGGAGACCGATGCTCCCGGTCTTCACCTTGGTATCTTACTCGATGGCGCTTGGGTAATTAGGTACCAAGGGGAGGGGTGACAACGACCGGACACGTTGGATAATCCCCTCCTCGGGTCGGTCCAGGGAGGTTGCCATGCTAGCCCCCATATTTTTACATTTGTAGCTTTTCTACTTAATTTCTGGTGGTTAAAACCAGTCTTCGTTTTGTTCCTTTCTTTATGTAAATAGGTAGTAAATGCGATTTTCTTCATATAGATAGATAGATAAGTGCTCATTTTTGCTTTATTCGACGGATAAAACTGTGTGTCTCTTATAAGTTTAGCATATTTAAAATTATTCCCAATGAATTTTGAACAAAACTGTATCAAATTTCAACTTTGTAGATCATTTAGAAGTGCATTATAATTTTATTCGTCGCATAGGGCAATTATTTGGCAAAACAGTCGCTAAGATTTCGAATTTTAACGATATTGGATTTCGTCTTTCTGTTGTAAATAGAAACCCATAATTCTGCCAAATTTCATGTTTGTATCTCATTAAGAATTGCCGTATACACCTGTATGGGTCATATATAGGGCAAAACCGCCTTTAACATTTGGAATTTTCGCGGTGTTTTATTCTATCATCGATTGCAATAAAATTATTATAACCAGGCCAAATTTCAAGTCTCTGCGTCATATGGAGCTGCCTCATAAATTTTGTTCCCAAAACAGCCCCAAAAATAGGGATTATTACAATATCGGAATCCTTCATTAATCACAGTTTAACATTAAAGGCACTAAAATATATGCCTCTGATTTCCATTAAAAGCTTACCCATATGAAAGCATTAAGCCTGTTGCTAAGAAGCCTATTGTTAGACCAAGAAAAATTACTTTTTTGCAACAAAAACTATAAATTTACGCTAATTCAACTCGGATTTGAATTCTGTCTTCAAAAATAAGAAACTACAATTTATATCCTATCCGAGAGTTTGTCTCGAGTTCGTATCTTGATGGGAAGTCATTTTAAAATGCAAATATGAAAACCTCTACGCCAATTTACATGTTTTCTTATGGGCAACAAGGGGCCAAAATAGCCCCTAAAAATAGGAATTTCGACAGTTTCGGATTTTTTCCTTCGGTTGTGACCAAAAACCTATAATCCTACCAAATTTCAAGTTTCTAGCACAAGTGGAAGTGCCTCATAATTTTGTATCCTCCTCTATCATTCTATATCGACTCTTCTTACAGAGGATATACGATATAGGATACAAGTAAATGTGTGCTTGCATTCTGCAAGCATTTTCTCTGACCTTAAAGTAAAAATAAAAGCTAAAAAATAATTTTCAATGCCTAAAGTTGCATCTCTGCTCCGAATTACTTGTTTTTCTGTTTTGAAAATATTGGGGTAAAAACAACCCCTAAAATTTATAATTATAAAATATTTATAGGTTTTTATCATTTGTTATGAATACCTCACATTTATACGAAATTTCATCAATGTAGCACCTCTAGAAGTGCATTTATGAGAATTTCATTATTTAAAATTTATGAATTTTTAACAGCCACAATATAAAACTTTCGTGAAATTTAAAATGTTATTTTCCACCGGAACATTATTTCCTAACTTGGTTAAAATGTTCAGCTTCCTGGATCTACAGAAAGTACATAAACATTAGTCAATTTGTTAAACATTTGAGAATTTATTACGGCCGAACGAATACAAATTTTCAAATATCTATATTCCCGTTTTCATTATTTGGCGTGTACTAGAGGTAGAAAAAATTTCAGCTTGATAGGTCATTTAGAAATACCTAAACTATGAAATGTTAGTAAAATAGTTTATAATTTTTACCGGTCAAGAAAATAATCATTGTTGCAATTTTCCAATTATTCCTCCGATTATTTTTCTCGGCTCACCTATGTATTAAATTCCAGCTCTCCAGCTATTGTAGTTTGGGCCAGACATTAGTATCCTCCTATACCCTAGATATATCCTATATCGTATATCCTCCTCTGTAAGAAGAGTGCTTATAGAATGACAAGTGAATGTGTGCTTGCATTCTGCAAGCATTTTCTCTCATTTAATAAAAAAGACTAAAAGCCGACAAAAAATTCTAAATGCAAAAGAGCCCTGCACCTATTTCAATGCTTTCCTTTTGGGAAATTATGTCAAATTTGAGGCTACCTGGAATCGAACCGGTGACACCTACGCAGGAGTTGTCAAATACTATGGAGATATACGCATGACATCTACAAACCCTGAAAATATCATTTATTTATTCCTCTTTGTTTGGTCTATATGAAGGAATTCATTTTTTCCATGCTTTCTTATGGGAGATATACCGGGTCATCCGGAGTCGAACCCAGGACACTTGCGGTTAAAGCGATAACGGTTCCCTATAGATCTCCTGGGTATCTAACAACCCTCCAAGTTTGAATTCTCTACCTTGTCGGAAAGTGCCATAAATTAATTTTCAAATATGCCGCAATGCTTTTCTTCTGGGAAAAAATGGAAATTTAGGAATTTCTGGAGTCGAACCCTAGGTAGTCGACACCTAGGTATGAGATCTCAATTTTCTGGCGGTTTCTCCATGCCATCTACAATTACTGAAAATTGCAGCTCTCCATCTATTGTAGTTTGGGCCAGATATTAGTATTTACATTTACATAAATACCCTGCAAGCCGCTAGAAGCGTTTGGAAGGGGGTGTCACAACACCAAGTGAAGTCTAGCTAATTCCTCTGTTGGATTGTCTTATCGCGTCTGGGAAAAAGGATCGGTAGTATTTCTCTGTTCCAGCAGTAATTTCGAGAAATTTTCTCCTGCACTGTGATCTAACATTACCTTCACTAACACCGATGGGGACGACTATACCGCGTACGTCTTCAACGAATTCGGAACTTTCGAATTTTTCAAATAGTTTCCTCTTGTATTCAATTCTTCTACTCTTCAACGTCTGCCATTTCAGATCTCTCAATAACTCTGATACACTCGCATCATACCGATATTCTCCTTTTACAAATCTAGCCGCTCTACGCTGAACCATTTCGAGCTCACTAGTTAGGCCCTCCTCGAAAGGATCCCAGACGGCGCAGCAGTATTCCACGATGGGTCGTATTAGGGAAATGTATCCTCCTCTGTAAGAAGAGTGCTTATAGAATGATATATATATATATATATACTAGATAATATGTGCTTGCATTCTGCAAGCATTTTCAAATTTTAGCATTTTTACAAATTCAAATTATTCCCAATCGATGTTGTACATAATCATATAACCGTGTCAAATTTGGAGTTTGTAGCTCATTTGGAAATGCCATATAATTTCAATCCTCGCAAAGGGCAATAATGGAGCAAAACAGCCCCTAACATTATGAAGATATTCTAAGATTTTTTCCATCTGTTGTAACTAAAAACCCATAATTCTGCCAAATTTCAAGTTTGTATCTCATTGAGAAGTGCCTTATAATTATCACACTCGCATGGGGACGAAAGAGGCTAAGCCACCCATTAAAAACTGGAATTTTTGCAATTTTACCTTAGTTTGCCATGAAAATTCTATAATCGTGCCAAATTTCAAGTCTCTAGGTCCTATGCAGCTGCCACGCATTTTTTGTTCTCGCATGGGGCCGAAAAGGGACAAGACCGCCCTTTAAAAATGAGAATTTTTGTAATTTTATCTTAGGTTGCAATGAAATTTCTATAACCGTGCAAAATTTCAAGTCTCTGGGTCCTATGCAGTTGCATCGCCTTTTCTGTTCTCGAGTGGGGCAAAACAGCCCCAAAAATGAGGATTATATCAATATCGGATTTCCTTCATTAGGTGTAGTTTAACATTAACAGCATTAAAATATAAGCCTCTGATTCCCATTAAAAGCTTACCCATATGAAAGGATAGAGCTTGTTACCAAGGAAGCCTATTGTTAGACCGAGAAAAATTACAGCTTTTTTACGATAAAAACTATAAATTTATCGGGCTAAACAAATTCATTTCCGAAATTCGGAGAATTTTGGAAAAAAAACTTCTTATGCGAAAGGTTTTAATGTAAAATGCATATGCGGTATTTGAATAAATGGAAAGAGGCTGTAATTAATTCCGTTCGTGGTAATTTTTTTAGGGTTATAACGTTAAGAAAATTGAATGGAAAAATAGAAAGAGATAGGAAAAGTTTTCAGCTGACAGAAGATTTGAAAGGAAAAGAACTATCAAGACATACGTGAAGAAGGCCGAAAAATAGGAGTATATGGAGAACTAGGTTTAACCATGAATAATCACTGGAAAGACTTCGGTTTATTATCCCTAACCTTTCGACGACGTACGTAACGGCCGCGTTCAGTAAAACACCATTAGGTTCGAGTGTTTATAACTAAGCAACTACAACACATAGAAACAAGGGGAATGTGTCATTTTATCCGGAATAAAGAGATAATTGATGTAGTCAGGTTATTATACGGATTTTATTGACCTTTCTAATTAAAAAAAATATTTTCTTTATTCATTTTCTCCATTTGAATACCATAAAGATGAGTGAAGTTTATATTCATTTGGATTTTAAAATTACTTAGAAACATAGTACGAACTTGAGACTTGGATTATTCTGTAAAGGAAAAAACAAAGTTTATTTTTATTGAAGAGAGAATCCGAATCCTGATCGAATTAGCGTAAAAACGCGTTTAGAATGGGGAAAATATGTGATTTTATCAGTTTTACAACAAAGCCTACGATGAGCTACCATGACAACTCTCATTTTCGCCGAAGTCCTATGGTCGTATTCTAGAGGTTTGGTAGCCTCTGGGCGTTTCACTTTACCAGATTTACTAAAGATTGATAAGATGCAATATTTCTAATATCCATTTGAAGGGGAATATCGAGGGGATACGTATTTACTGGGAGGGTATGCGAGTAACGTAGTAGCCGTTCGGGAACGTCTGCCCAAACCTATAGTAAACGCTGGTAAAATGGGTAACTTCAAGCTATGTAGAGTATATATACCCCGGGAAGCTGAAGGTTGGTTGGGGCTGGTCAGAAGCAATTGGCTTCTTCTTCCGAACTGTGCTTATAGAATGATATATATATATATATATACTAGATAATATGTGCTTGCATTCTGCAAGCATTTTCAAATTTTAGCATTTTTACAAATTCAAATTATTCCCAATCGATGTTGTACATAATCATATAACCGTGTCAAATTTGGAGTTTGTAGCTCATTTGGAAATGCCATATAATTTCAATCCTCGCAAAGGGCAATAATGGAGCAAAACAGCCCCTAACATTATGAAGATATTCTAAGATTTTTTCCATCTGTTGTAACTAAAAACCCATAATTCTGCCAAATTTCAAGTTTGTATCTCATTGAGAAGTGCCTTATAATTATCACACTCGCATGGGGACGAAAGAGGCTAAGCCACCCATTAAAAACTGGAATTTTTGCAATTTTACCTTAGTTTGCCATGAAAATTCTATAATCGTGCCAAATTTCAAGTCTCTAGGTCCTATGCAGCTGCCACGCATTTTTTGTTCTCGCATGGGGCCGAAAAGGGACAAGACCGCCCTTTAAAAATGAGAATTTTTGTAATTTTATCTTAGGTTGCAATGAAATTTCTATAACCGTGCAAAATTTCAAGTCTCTGGGTCCTATGCAGTTGCATCGCCTTTTCTGTTCTCGAGTGGGGCAAAACAGCCCCAAAAATGAGGATTATATCAATATCGGATTTCCTTCATTAGGTGTAGTTTAACATTAACAGCATTAAAATATAAGCCTCTGATTCCCATTAAAAGCTTACCCATATGAAAGGATAGAGCTTGTTACCAAGGAAGCCTATTGTTAGACCGAGAAAAATTACAGCTTTTTTACGATAAAAACTATAAATTTATCGGGCTAAACAAATTCATTTCCGAAATTCGGAGAATTTTGGAAAAAAAACTTCTTATGCGAAAGGTTTTAATGTAAAATGCATATGCGGTATTTGAATAAATGGAAAGAGGCTGTAATTAATTCCGTTCGTGGTAATTTTTTTAGGGTTATAACGTTAAGAAAATTGAATGGAAAAATAGAAAGAGATAGGAAAAGTTTTCAGCTGACAGAAGATTTGAAAGGAAAAGAGCTATCAAGACATACGTGAGGAAGGCCGAAAAATAGGAGTATATGGAGAACTAGGTTTAACCATGAATAATCACTGGAAAGACTTCGGTTTATTATCCCTAACCTTTCGACGACGTACGTAACGGCCGCGTTCAGTAAAACACCATTAGGTTCGAGTGTTTATAACTAAGCAACTACAACACATAGAAACAAGGGGAATGTGTCATTTTATCCGGAATAAAGAGATAATTGATGTAGTCAGGTTATTATACGGATTTTATTGTCCTTTCTAATTAAAAAAATGTTTTCTTTATTCATTTTCTCCATTTGAATACCATAAAGATGAGTGAAGTTTATATTCATTTGGATTTTAAAATTACTTAGAAACATAGTACGAACTTGAGACTTGGATTATTCTGTGAAGGAAAAAACAAAGTTTATTTTTATTGAAGAGAGAATCCGAATCCTGATCGAATTAGCGTAAAAACGCGTTTAGAATGGGGAAAATATGTGATTTTATCAGTTTTACAACAAAGCCTACGATGAGCTACCATGACAACTCTCATTTTCGCCGAAGTCCTATGGTCGTATTCTAGAGGTTTGGTAGCCTCTGGGCGTTTCACTTTACCAGATTTACTAAAGATTGATAAGATGCAATATTTCTAATATCCATTTGAAGGGGAATATCGAGGGGATACGTATTTACTGGGAGGGTATGCGAGTAACGTAGTAGCCGTTCGGGAACGTCTGCCCAAACCTATAGTAAACGCTGGTAAAATGGGTAACTTCAAGCTATGTAGAGTATATATACCCCGGGAAGCTGAAGGTTGGTTGGGGCTGGTCAGAAGCATTTGGCTTCTTCTTCCGAACTGGGTCCGACTCGAGTATGGAGACCGATGCTCCCGGTCTTCACCTTGATATCTTACTCGATGGCGCTTGGGTAATTAGGTACCAAGGGGAGGGGTGACAACGACCGGACACGTTGGATAATCCCCTCCTCGGGTCGGTCCAGGGAGGTTGCCATGCTAGCCCCCATATTTTTACATTTGTAGCTTTTCTACTTAATTTCTGGTGGTTAAAACCAGTCTTCGTTTTGTTCCTTTCTTTATGTAAATAGGTAGTAAATGCGATTTTCTTCATATAGATAGATAGATAAGTGCTCATTTTTGCTTTATTCGACGGATAAAACTGTGTGTCTCTTATAAGTTTAGCATATTTAAAATTATTCCCAATGAATTTTGAACAAAACTGTATCAAATTTCAACTTTGTAGATCATTTAGAAGTGCATTATAATTTTATTCGTCGCATAGGGCAATTATTTGGCAAAACAGTCGCTAAGATTTCGAATTTTAACGATATTGGATTTCGTCTTTCTGTTGTAAATAGAAACCCATAATTCTGCCAAATTTCATGTTTGTATCTCATTAAGAATTGCCGTATACACCTGTATGGGTCATATATAGGGCAAAACCGCCTTTAACATTTGGAATTTTCGCGGTGTTTTATTCTATCATCGATTGCAATAAAATTATTATAACCAGGCCAAATTTCAAGTCTCTGCGTCATATGGAGCTGCCTCATAAATTTTGTTCCCAAAACAGCCCCAAAAATAGGGATTATTACAATATCGGAATCCTTCATTAATCACAGTTTAACATTAAAGGCACTAAAATATATGCCTCTGATTTCCATTAAAAGCTTACCCATATGAAAGCATTAAGCCTGTTGCTAAGAAGCCTATTGTTAGACCAAGAAAAATTACTTTTTTGCAACAAAAACTATAAATTTACGCTAATTCAACTCGGATTTGAATTCTGTCTTCAAAAATAAGAAACTACAATTTATATCCTATCCGAGAGTTTGTCTCGAGTTCGTATCTTGATGGGAAGTCATTTTAAAATGCAAATATGAAAACCTCTACGCCAATTTACATGTTTTCTTATGGGCAACAAGGGGCCAAAATAGCCCCTAAAAATAGGAATTTCGACAGTTTCGGATTTTTTCCTTCGGTTGTGACCAAAAACCTATAATCCTACCAAATTTCAAGTTTCTAGCACAAGTGGAAGTGCCTCATAATTTTGTATCCTCCTCTATCATTCTATATCGACTCTTCTTACAGAGGATATACGATATAGGATACAAGTAAATGTGTGCTTGCATTCTGCAAGCATTTTCTCTGACCTTAAAGTAAAAATAAAAGCTAAAAAATAATTTTCAATGCCTAAAGTTGCATCTCTGCTCCGAATTACTTGTTTTTCTGTTTTGAAAATATTGGGGTAAAAACAACCCCTAAAATTTATAATTATAAAATATTTATAGGTTTTTATCATTTGTTATGAATACCTCACATTTATACGAAATTTCATCAATGTAGCACCTCTAGAAGTGCATTTATGAGAATTTCATTGTTTAAAATTTATGAATTTTTAACAGCCACAATATAAAACTTTCGTGAAATTTAAAATGTTATTTTCCACCGGAACATTATTTCCTAACTTGGTTAAAATGTTCAGCTTCCTGGATCTACAGAAAGTACATAAACATTAGTCAATTTGTTAAACATTTGAGAATTTATTACGGCCGAACGAATAACAATTTTCAAATATCTATATTCCCGTTTTCATTATTTGGCGTGTACTAGAGGTAGAAAAAATTTCAGCTTGATAGGTCATTTAGAAATACCTAAACTATGAAATGTTAGTAAAATAGTTTATAATTTTTACCGGTCAAGAAAATAATCATTGTTGCAATTTTCCAATTATTCCTCCGATTATTTTTCTCGGCTCACCTATGTATTAAATTCCAGCTCTCCAGCTATTGTAGTTTGGGCCAGACATTAGTATCCTCCTATACCCTATATATATCCTATATCGTATATCCTCCTCTGTAAGAAGAGTGCTTATAGAATGACAAGTGAATGTGTGCTTGCATTCTGCAAGCATTTTCTCTCATTTAATAAAAAAGACTAAAAGCCGACAAAAAATTCTAAATGCAAAAGAGCCCTGCACCTATTTCAATGCTTTCCTTTTGGGAAATTATGTCAAATTTGAGGCTACCTGGAATCGAACCGGTGACACCTACGCAGGAGTTGTCAAATACTATGGAGATATACGCATGACATCTACAAACCCTGAAAATATCATTTATTTATTCCTCTTTGTTTGGTCTATATGAAGGAATTCATTTTTTCCATGCTTTCTTATGGGAGATATACCGGGTCATCCGGAGTCGAACCCAGGACACTTGCGGTTAAAGCGATAACGGTTCCCTATAGATCTCCTGGGTATCTAACAACCCTCCAAGTTTGAATTCTCTACCTTGTCGGAAAGTGCCATAAATTAATTTTCAAATATGCCGCAATGCTTTTCTTCTGGGAAAAAATGGAAATTTAGGAATTTCTGGAGTCGAACCCTAGGTAGTCGACACCTAGGTATGAGATCTCAATTTTCTGGCGGTTTCTCCATGCCATCTACAATTACTGAAAATTGCAGCTCTCCATCTATTGTAGTTTGGGCCAGATATTAGTATTTACATTTACATAAATACCCTGCAAGCCGCTAGAAGCGTTTGGAAGGGGGTGTCACAACACCAAGTGAAGTCTAGCTAATTCCTCTGTTGGATTGTCTTATCGCGTCTGGGAAAAAGGATCGGTAGTATTTCTCTGTTCCAGCAGTAATTTCGAGAAATTTTCTCCTGCACTGTGATCTAACATTACCTTCACTAACACCGATGGGGACGACTATACCGCGTACGTCTTCAACGAATTCGGAACTTTCGAATTTTTCAAATAGTTTCCTCTTGTATTCAATTCTTCTACTCTTCAACGTCTGCCATTTCAGATCTCTCAATAACTCTGATACACTCGCATCATACCGATATTCTCCTTTTACAAATCTAGCCGCTCTACGCTGAACCATTTCGAGCTCACTAGTTAGGCCCTCCTCGAAAGGATCCCAGACGGCGCAGCAGTATTCCACGATGGGTCGTATTAGGGAAATGTATCCTCCTCTGTAAGAAGAGTGCTTATAGAATGATATATATATATATATACTAGATAATATGTGCTTGCATTCTGCAAGCATTTTCAAATTTTAGCATTTTTACAAATTCAAATTATTCCCAATCGATGTTGTACATAATCATATAACCGTGTCAAATTTGGAGTTTGTAGCTCATTTGGAAATGCCATATAATTTCAATCCTCGCAAAGGGCAATAATGGAGCAAAACAGCCCCTAACATTATGAAGATATTCTAAGATTTTTTCCATCTGTTGTAACTAAAAACCCATAATTCTGCCAAATTTCAAGTTTGTATCTCATTGAGAAGTGCCTTATAATTATCACACTCGCATGGGGACGAAAGAGGCTAAGCCACCCATTAAAAACTGGAATTTTTGCAATTTTACCTTAGTTTGCCATGAAAATTCTATAATCGTGCCAAATTTCAAGTCTCTAGGTCCTATGCAGCTGCCACGCATTTTTTGTTCTCGCATGGGGCCGAAAAGGGACAAGACCGCCCTTTAAAAATGAGAATTTTTGTAATTTTATCTTAGGTTGCAATGAAATTTCTATAACCGTGCAAAATTTCAAGTCTCTGGGTCCTATGCAGTTGCATCGCCTTTTCTGTTCTCGAGTGGGGCAAAACAGCCCCAAAAATGAGGATTATATCAATATCGGATTTCCTTCATTAGGTGTAGTTTAACATTAACAGCATTAAAATATAAGCCTCTGATTCCCATTAAAAGCTTACCCATATGAAAGGATAGAGCTTGTTACCAAGGAAGCCTATTGTTAGACCGAGAAAAATTACAGCTTTTTTACGATAAAAACTATAAATTTATCTGGCTAAACAAATTCATTTCCGAAATTCGGAGAATTTTGGAAAAAAAACTTCTTATGCGAAAGGTTTTAATGTAAAATGCATATGCGGTATTTGAATAAATGGAAAGAGGCTGTAATTAATTCCGTTCGTGGTAATTTTTTTAGGGTTATAACGTTAAGAAAATTGAATGGAAAAATAGAAAGAGATAGGAAAAGTTTTCAGCTGACAGAAGATTTGAAAGGAAAAGAGCTATCAAGACATACGTGAAGAAGGCCGAAAAATAGGAGTATATGGAGAACTAGGTTTAACCATGAATAATCACTGGAAAGACTTCGGTTTATTATCCCTAACCTTTCGACGACGTACGTAACGGCCGCGTTCAGTAAAACACCATTAGGTTCGAGTGTTTATAACTAAGCAACTACAACACATAGAAACAAGGGGAATGTGTCATTTTATCCGGAATAAAGAGATAATTGATGTAGTCAGGTTATTATACGGATTTTATTGACCTTTCTAATTAAAAAAAATATTTTCTTTATTCATTTTCTCCATTTGAATACCATAAAGATGAGTGAAGTTTATATTCATTTGGATTTTAAAATTACTTAGAAACATAGTACGAACTTGAGACTTGGATTATTCTGTGAAGGAAAAAACAAAGTTTATTTTTATTGAAGAGAGAATCCGAATCCTGATCGAATTAGCGTAAAAACGCGTTTAGAATGGGGAAAATATGTGATTTTATCAGTTTTACAACAAAGCCTACGATGAGCTACCATGACAACTCTCATTTTCGCCGAAGTCCTATGGTCGTATTCTAGAGGTTTGGTAGCCTCTGGGCGTTTCACTTTACCAGATTTACTAAAGATTGATAAGATGCAATATTTCTAATATCCATTTGAAGGGGAATATCGAGGGGATACGTATTTACTGGGAGGGTATGCGAGTAACGTAGTAGCCGTTCGGGAACGTCTGCCCAAACCTATAGTAAACGCTGGTAAAATGGGTAACTTCAAGCTATGTAGAGTATATATACCCCGGGAAGCTGAAGGTTGGTTGGGGCTGGTCAGAAGCAATTGGCTTCTTCTTCCGAACTGGGTCCGACTCGAGTATGGAGACCGATGCTCCCGGTCTTCACCTTGGTATCTTACTCGATGGCGCTTGGGTAATTAGGTACCAAGGGGAGGGGTGACAACGACCGGACACGTTGGATAATCCCCTCCTCGGGTCGGTCCAGGGAGGTTGCCATGCTAGCCCCCATATTTTTACATTTGTAGCTTTTCTACTTAATTTCTGGTGGTTAAAACCAGTCTTCGTTTTGTTCCTTTCTTTATGTAAATAGGTAGTAAATGCGATTTTCTTCATATAGATAGATAGATAAGTGCTCATTTTTGCTTTATTCGACGGATAAAACTGTGTGTCTCTTATAAGTTTAGCATATTTAAAATTATTCCCAATGAATTTTGAACAAAACTGTATCAAATTTCAACTTTGTAGATCATTTAGAAGTGCATTATAATTTTATTCGTCGCATAGGGCAATTATTTGGCAAAACAGTCGCTAAGATTTCGAATTTTAACGATATTGGATTTCGTCTTTCTGTTGTAAATAGAAACCCATAATTCTGCCAAATTTCATGTTTGTATCTCATTAAGAATTGCCGTATACACCTGTATGGGTCATATATAGGGCAAAACCGCCTTTAACATTTGGAATTTTCGCGGTGTTTTATTCTATCATCGATTGCAATAAAATTATTATAACCAGGCCAAATTTCAAGTCTCTGCGTCATATGGAGCTGCCTCATAAATTTTGTTCCCAAAACAGCCCCAAAAATAGGGATTATTACAATATCGGAATCCTTCATTAATCACAGTTTAACATTAAAGGCACTAAAATATATGCCTCTGATTTCCATTAAAAGCTTACCCATATGAAAGCATTAAGCCTGTTGCTAAGAAGCCTATTGTTAGACCAAGAAAAATTACTTTTTTGCAACAAAAACTATAAATTTACGCTAATTCAACTCGGATTTGAATTCTGTCTTCAAAAATAAGAAACTACAATTTATATCCTATCCGAGAGTTTGTCTCGAGTTCGTATCTTGATGGGAAGTCATTTTAAAATGCAAATATGAAAACCTCTACGCCAATTTACATGTTTTCTTATGGGCAACAAGGGGCCAAAATAGCCCCTAAAAATAGGAATTTCGACAGTTTCGGATTTTTTCCTTCGGTTGTGACCAAAAACCTATAATCCTACCAAATTTCAAGTTTCTAGCACAAGTGGAAGTGCCTCATAATTTTGTATCCTCCTCTATCATTCTATATCGACTCTTCTTACAGAGGATATACGATATAGGATACAAGTAAATGTGTGCTTGCATTCTGCAAGCATTTTCTCTGACCTTAAAGTAAAAATAAAAGCTAAAAAATAATTTTCAATGCCTAAAGTTGCATCTCTGCTCCGAATTACTTGTTTTTCTGTTTTGAAAATATTGGGGTAAAAACAACCCCTAAAATTTATAATTATAAAATATTTATAGGTTTTTATCATTTGTTATGAATACCTCACATTTATACGAAATTTCATCAATGTAGCACCTCTAGAAGTGCATTTATGAGAATTTCATTGTTTAAAATTTATGAATTTTTAACAGCCACAATATAAAACTTTCGTGAAATTTAAAATGTTATTTTCCACCGGAACATTATTTCCTAACTTGGTTAAAATGTTCAGCTTCCTGGATCTACAGAAAGTACATAAACATTAGTCAATTTGTTAAACATTTGAGAATTTATTACGGCCGAACGAATAAAAATTTTCAAATATCTATATTCCCGTTTTCATTATTTGGCGTGTACTAGAGGTAGAAAAAATTTCAGCTTGATAGGTCATTTAGAAATACCTAAACTATGAAATGTTAGTAAAATAGTTTATAATTTTTACCGGTCAAGAAAATAATCATTGTTGCAATTTTCCAATTATTCCTCCGATTATTTTTCTCGGCTCACCTATGTATTAAATTCCAGCTCTCCAGCTATTGTAGTTTGGGCCAGACATTAGTATCCTCCTATACCCTATATATATCCTATATCGTATATCCTCCTCTGTAAGAAGAGTGCTTATAGAATGACAAGTGAATGTGTGCTTGCATTCTGCAAGCATTTTCTCTCATTTAATAAAAAAGACTAAAAGCCGACAAAAAATTCTAAATGCAAAAGAGCCCTGCACCTATTTCAATGCTTTCCTTTTGGGAAATTATGTCAAATTTGAGGCTACCTGGAATCGAACCGGTGACACCTACGCAGGAGTTGTCAAATACTATGGAGATATACGCATGACATCTACAAACCCTGAAAATATCATTTATTTATTCCTCTTTGTTTGGTCTATATGAAGGAATTCATTTTTTCCATGCTTTCTTATGGGAGATATACCGGGTCATCCGGAGTCGAACCCAGGACACTTGCGGTTAAAGCGATAACGGTTCCCTATAGATCTCCTGAGTATCTAACAACCCTCCAAGTTTGAATTCTCTACCTTGTCGGAAAGTGCCATAAATTAATTTTCAAATATGCCGCAATGCTTTTCTTATGGGAAAAAATGGAAATTTAGGAATTTCTGGAGTCGAACCCTAGGTAGTCGACACCTAGGTATGAGATCTCAATTTTCTGGCGGTTTCTCCATGCCATCTACAATTACTGAAAATTGCAGCTCTCCATCTATTGTAGTTTGGGCCAGATATTAGTATTTACATTTACATAAATACCCTGCAAGCCGCTAGAAGCGTTTGGCAGGGGGTGTCACAACACCAAGTGAAGTCTAGCTAATTCCTCTGTTGGATTGTCTTATCGCGTCTGGGAAAAAGGATCGGTAGTATTTCTCTGTTCCAGCAGTAATTTCGAGAAATTTTCTCCTGCACTGTGATCTAACATTACCTTCACTAACACCGATGGGGACGACTATACCGCGTACGTCTTCAACGAATTCGGAACTTTCGAATTTTTCAAATAGTTTCCTCTTGTATTCAATTCTTCTACTCTTCAACGTCTGCCATTTCAGATCTCTCAATAACTCTGATACACTCGCATCATACCGATATTCTCCTTTTACAAATCTAGCCGCTCTACGCTGAACCATTTCGAGCTCACTAGTTAGGCCCTCCTCGAAAGGATCCCAGACGGCGCAGCAGTATTCCACGATGGGTCGTATTAGGGAAATGTATCCTCCTCTGTAAGAAGAGTGCTTATAGAATGATATATATATATATATATACTAGATAATATGTGCTTGCATTCTGCAAGCATTTTCAAATTTTAGCATTTTTACAAATTCAAATTATTCCCAATCGATGTTGTACATAATCATATAACCGTGTCAAATTTGGAGTTTGTAGCTCATTTGGAAATGCCATATAATTTCAATCCTCGCAAAGGGCAATAATGGAGCAAAACAGCCCCTAACATTATGAAGATATTCTAAGATTTTTTCCATCTGTTGTAACTAAAAACCCATAATTCTGCCAAATTTCAAGTTTGTATCTCATTGAGAAGTGCCTTATAATTATCACACTCGCATGGGGACGAAAGAGGCTAAGCCACCCATTAAAAACTGGAATTTTTGCAATTTTACCTTAGTTTGCCATGAAAATTCTATAATCGTGCCAAATTTCAAGTCTCTAGGTCCTATGCAGCTGCCACGCATTTTTTGTTCTCGCATGGGGCCGAAAAGGGACAAGACCGCCCTTTAAAAATGAGAATTTTTGTAATTTTATCTTAGGTTGCAATGAAATTTCTATAACCGTGCAAAATTTCAAGTCTCTGGGTCCTATGCAGTTGCATCGCCTTTTCTGTTCTCGAGTGGGGCAAAACAGCCCCAAAAATGAGGATTATATCAATATCGGATTTCCTTCATTAGGTGTAGTTTAACATTAACAGCATTAAAATATAAGCCTCTGATTCCCATTAAAAGCTTACCCATATGAAAGGATAGAGCTTGTTACCAAGGAAGCCTATTGTTAGACCGAGAAAAATTACAGCTTTTTTACGATAAAAACTATAAATTTATCGGGCTAAACAAATTCATTTCCGAAATTCGGAGAATTTTGGAAAAAAAACTTCTTATGCGAAAGGTTTTAATGTAAAATGCATATGCGGTATTTGAATAAATGGAAAGAGGCTGTAATTAATTCCGTTCGTGGTAATTTTTTTAGGGTTATAACGTTAAGAAAATTGAATGGAAAAATAGAAAGAGATAGGAAAAGTTTTCAGCTGACAGAAGATTTGAAAGGAAAAGAGCTATCAAGACATACGTGAAGAAGGCCGAAAAATAGGAGTATATGGAGAACTAGGTTTAACCATGAATAATCACTGGAAAGACTTCGGTTTATTATCCCTAACCTTTCGACGACGTACGTAACGGCCGCGTTCAGTAAAACACCATTAGGTTCGAGTGTTTATAACTAAGCAACTACAACACATAGAAACAAGGGGAATGTGTCATTTTATCCGGAATAAAGAGATAATTGATGTAGTCAGGTTATTATACGGATTTTATTGACCTTTCTAATTAAAAAAAATATTTTCTTTATTCATTTTCTCCATTTGAATACCATAAAGATGAGTGAAGTTTATATTCATTTGGATTTTAAAATTACTTAGAAACATAGTACGAACTTGAGACTTGGATTATTCTGTGAAGGAAAAAACAAAGTTTATTTTTATTGAAGAGAGAATCCGAATCCTGATCGAATTAGCGTAAAAACGCGTTTAGAATGGGGAAAATATGTGATTTTATCAGTTTTACAACAAAGCCTACGATGAGCTACCATGACAACTCTCATTTTCGCCGAAGTCCTATGGTCGTATTCTAGAGGTTTGGTAGCCTCTGGGCGTTTCACTTTACCAGATTTACTAAAGATTGATAAGATGCAATATTTCTAATATCCATTTGAAGGGGAATATCGAGGGGATACGTATTTACTGGGAGGGTATGCGAGTAACGTAGTAGCCGTTCGGGAACGTCTGCCCAAACCTATAGTAAACGCTGGTAAAATGGGTAACTTCAAGCTATGTAGAGTATATATACCCCGGGAAGCTGAAGGTTGGTTGGGGCTGGTCAGAAGCAATTGGCTTCTTCTTCCGAACTGGGTCCGACTCGAGTATGGAGACCGATGCTCCCGGTCTTCACCTTGGTATCTTACTCGATGGCGCTTGGGTAATTAGGTACCAAGGGGAGGGGTGACAACGACCGGACACGTTGGATAATCCCCTCCTCGGGTCGGTCCAGGGAGGTTGCCATGCTAGCCCCCATATTTTTACATTTGTAGCTTTTCTACTTAATTTCTGGTGGTTAAAACCAGTCTTCGTTTTGTTCCTTTCTTTATGTAAATAGGTAGTAAATGCGATTTTCTTCATATAGATAGATAGATAAGTGCTCATTTTTGCTTTATTCGACGGATAAAACTGTGTGTCTCTTATAAGTTTAGCATATTTAAAATTATTCCCAATGAATTTTGAACAAAACTGTATCAAATTTCAACTTTGTAGATCATTTAGAAGTGCATTATAATTTTATTCGTCGCATAGGGCAATTATTTGGCAAAACAGTCGCTAAGATTTCGAATTTTAACGATATTGGATTTCGTCTTTCTGTTGTAAATAGAAACCCATAATTCTGCCAAATTTCATGTTTGTATCTCATTAAGAATTGCCGTATACACCTGTATGGGTCATATATAGGGCAAAACCGCCTTTAACATTTGGAATTTTCGCGGTGTTTTATTCTATCATCGATTGCAATAAAATTATTATAACCAGGCCAAATTTCAAGTCTCTGCGTCATATGGAGCTGCCTCATAAATTTTGTTCCCAAAACAGCCCCAAAAATAGGGATTATTACAATATCGGAATCCTTCATTAATCACAGTTTAACATTAAAGGCACTAAAATATATGCCTCTGATTTCCATTAAAAGCTTACCCATATGAAAGCATTAAGCCTGTTGCTAAGAAGCCTATTGTTAGACCAAGAAAAATTACTTTTTTGCAACAAAAACTATAAATTTACGCTAATTCAACTCGGATTTGAATTCTGTCTTCAAAAATAAGAAACTACAATTTATATCCTATCCGAGAGTTTGTCTCGAGTTCGTATCTTGATGGGAAGTCATTTTAAAATGCAAATATGAAAACCTCTACGCCAATTTACATGTTTTCTTATGGGCAACAAGGGGCCAAAATAGCCCCTAAAAATAGGAATTTCGACAGTTTCGGATTTTTTCCTTCGGTTGTGACCAAAAACCTATAATCCTACCAAATTTCAAGTTTCTAGCACAAGTGGAAGTGCCTCATAATTTTGTATCCTCCTCTATCATTCTATATCGACTCTTCTTACAGAGGATATACGATATAGGATACAAGTAAATGTGTGCTTGCATTCTGCAAGCATTTTCTCTGACCTTAAAGTAAAAATAAAAGCTAAAAAATAATTTTCAATGCCTAAAGTTGCATCTCTGCTCCGAATTACTTGTTTTTCTGTTTTGAAAATATTGGGGTAAAAACAACCCCTAAAATTTATAATTATAAAATATTTATAGGTTTTTATCATTTGTTATGAATACCTCACATTTATACGAAATTTCATCAATGTAGCACCTCTAGAAGTGCATTTATGAGAATTTCATTGTTTAAAATTTATGAATTTTTAACAGCCACAATATAAAACTTTCGTGAAATTTAAAATGTTATTTTCCACCGGAACATTATTTCCTAACTTGGTTAAAATGTTCAGCTTCCTGGATCTACAGAAAGTACATAAACATTAGTCAATTTGTTAAACATTTGAGAATTTATTACGGCCGAACGAATAACAATTTTCAAATATCTATATTCCCGTTTTCATTATTTGGCGTGTACTAGAGGTAGAAAAAATTTCAGCTTGATAGGTCATTTAGAAATACCTAAACTATGAAATGTTAGTAAAATAGTTTATAATTTTTACCGGTCAAGAAAATAATCATTGTTGCAATTTTCCAATTATTCCTCCGATTATTTTTCTCGGCTCACCTATGTATTAAATTCCAGCTCTCCAGCTATTGTAGTTTGGGCCAGACATTAGTATCCTCCTATACCCTATATATATCCTATATCGTATATCCTCCTCTGTAAGAAGAGTGCTTATAGAATGACAAGTGAATGTGTGCTTGCATTCTGCAAGCATTTTCTCTCATTTAATAAAAAAGACTAAAAGCCGACAAAAAATTCTAAATGCAAAAGAGCCCTGCACCTATTTCAATGCTTTCCTTTTGGGAAATTATGTCAAATTTGAGGCTACCTGGAATCGAACCGGTGACACCTACGCAGGAGTTGTCAAATACTATGGAGATATACGCATGACATCTACAAACCCTGAAAATATCATTTATTTATTCCTCTTTGTTTGGTCTATATGAAGGAATTCATTTTTTCCATGCTTTCTTATGGGAGATATACCGGGTCATCCGGAGTCGAACCCAGGACACTTGCGGTTAAAGCGATAACGGTTCCCTATAGATCTCCTGAGTATCTAACAACCCTCCAAGTTTGAATTCTCTACCTTGTCGGAAAGTGCCATAAATTAATTTTCAAATATGCCGCAATGCTTTTCTTATGGGAAAAAATGGAAATTTAGGAATTTCTGGAGTCGAACCCTAGGTAGTCGACACCTAGGTATGAGATCTCAATTTTCTGGCGGTTTCTCCATGCCATCTACAATTACTGAAAATTGCAGCTCTCCATCTATTGTAGTTTGGGCCAGATATTAGTATTTACATTTACATAAATACCCTGCAAGCCGCTAGAAGCGTTTGGCAGGGGGTGTCACAACACCAAGTGAAGTCTAGCTAATTCCTCTGTTGGATTGTCTTATCGCGTCTGGGAAAAAGGATCGGTAGTATTTCTCTGTTCCAGCAGTAATTTCGAGAAATTTTCTCCTGCACTGTGATCTAACATTACCTTCACTAACACCGATGGGGACGACTATACCGCGTACGTCTTCAACGAATTCGGAACTTTCGAATTTTTCAAATAGTTTCCTCTTGTATTCAATTCTTCTACTCTTCAACGTCTGCCATTTCAGATCTCTCAATAACTCTGATACACTCGCATCATACCGATATTCTCCTTTTACAAATCTAGCCGCTCTACGCTGAACCATTTCGAGCTCACTAGTTAGGCCCTCCTCGAAAGGATCCCAGACGGCGCAGCAGTATTCCACGATGGGTCGTATTAGGGAAATGTATCCTCCTCTGTAAGAAGAGTGCTTATAGAATGATATATATATATATATATACTAGATAATATGTGCTTGCATTCTGCAAGCATTTTCAAATTTTAGCATTTTTACAAATTCAAATTATTCCCAATCGATGTTGTACATAATCATATAACCGTGTCAAATTTGGAGTTTGTAGCTCATTTGGAAATGCCATATAATTTCAATCCTCGCAAAGGGCAATAATGGAGCAAAACAGCCCCTAACATTATGAAGATATTCTAAGATTTTTTCCATCTGTTGTAACTAAAAACCCATAATTCTGCCAAATTTCAAGTTTGTATCTCATTGAGAAGTGCCTTATAATTATCACACTCGCATGGGGACGAAAGAGGCTAAGCCACCCATTAAAAACTGGAATTTTTGCAATTTTACCTTAGTTTGCCATGAAAATTCTATAATCGTGCCAAATTTCAAGTCTCTAGGTCCTATGCAGCTGCCACGCATTTTTTGTTCTCGCATGGGGCCGAAAAGGGACAAGACCGCCCTTTAAAAATGAGAATTTTTGTAATTTTATCTTAGGTTGCAATGAAATTTCTATAACCGTGCAAAATTTCAAGTCTCTGGGTCCTATGCAGTTGCATCGCCTTTTCTGTTCTCGAGTGGGGCAAAACAGCCCCAAAAATGAGGATTATATCAATATCGGATTTCCTTCATTAGGTGTAGTTTAACATTAACAGCATTAAAATATAAGCCTCTGATTCCCATTAAAAGCTTACCCATATGAAAGGATAGAGCTTGTTACCAAGGAAGCCTATTGTTAGACCGAGAAAAATTACAGCTTTTTTACGATAAAAACTAT
The DNA here is from genome assembly GCA_036926305.1 of Uropetala carovei. NCBI lineage: Eukaryota > Metazoa > Arthropoda > Insecta > Odonata > Petaluridae > Uropetala > Uropetala carovei. The sequence goes on along the minus strand of JAXCHB010000088.1, from coordinate 4,418,929 downwards.
AAATTTATCGGGCTAAACAAATTCATTTCCGAAATTCGGAGAATTTTGGAAAAAAAACTTCTTATGCGAAAGGTTTTAATGTAAAATGCATATGCGGTATTTGAATAAATGGAAAGAGGCTGTAATTAATTCCGTTCGTGGTAATTTTTTTAGGGTTATAACGTTAAGAAAATTGAATGGAAAAATAGAAAGAGATAGGAAAAGTTTTCAGCTGACAGAAGATTTGAAAGGAAAAGAGCTATCAAGACATACGTGAAGAAGGCCGAAAAATAGGAGTATATGGAGAACTAGGTTTAACCATGAATAATCACTGGAAAGACTTCGGTTTATTATCCCTAACCTTTCGACGACGTACGTAACGGCCGCGTTCAGTAAAACACCATTAGGTTCGAGTGTTTATAACTAAGCAACTACAACACATAGAAACAAGGGGAATGTGTCATTTTATCCGGAATAAAGAGATAATTGATGTAGTCAGGTTATTATACGGATTTTATTGACCTTTCTAATTAAAAAAAATATTTTCTTTATTCATTTTCTCCATTTGAATACCATAAAGATGAGTGAAGTTTATATTCATTTGGATTTTAAAATTACTTAGAAACATAGTACGAACTTGAGACTTGGATTATTCTGTGAAGGAAAAAACAAAGTTTATTTTTATTGAAGAGAGAATCCGAATCCTGATCGAATTAGCGTAAAAACGCGTTTAGAATGGGGAAAATATGTGATTTTATCAGTTTTACAACAAAGCCTACGATGAGCTACCATGACAACTCTCATTTTCGCCGAAGTCCTATGGTCGTATTCTAGAGGTTTGGTAGCCTCTGGGCGTTTCACTTTACCAGATTTACTAAAGATTGATAAGATGCAATATTTCTAATATCCATTTGAAGGGGAATATCGAGGGGATACGTATTTACTGGGAGGGTATGCGAGTAACGTAGTAGCCGTTCGGGAACGTCTGCCCAAACCTATAGTAAACGCTGGTAAAATGGGTAACTTCAAGCTATGTAGAGTATATATACCCCGGGAAGCTGAAGGTTGGTTGGGGCTGGTCAGAAGCAATTGGCTTCTTCTTCCGAACTGGGTCCGACTCGAGTATGGAGACCGATGCTCCCGGTCTTCACCTTGGTATCTTACTCGATGGCGCTTGGGTAATTAGGTACCAAGGGGAGGGGTGACAACGACCGGACACGTTGGATAATCCCCTCCTCGGGTCGGTCCAGGGAGGTTGCCATGCTAGCCCCCATATTTTTACATTTGTAGCTTTTCTACTTAATTTCTGGTGGTTAAAACCAGTCTTCGTTTTGTTCCTTTCTTTATGTAAATAGGTAGGTAGGTAAATGCGATTTTCTTCATATAGATAGATAGATAAGTGCTCATTTTTGCTTTATTCGACGGATAAAACTGTGTGTCTCTTATAAGTTTAGCATATTTAAAATTATTCCCAATGAATTTTGAACAAAACTGTATCAAATTTCAACTTTGTAGATCATTTAGAAGTGCATTATAATTTTATTCGTCGCATAGGGCAATTATTTGGCAAAACAGTCGCTAAGATTTCGAATTTTAACGATATTGGATTTCGTCTTTCTGTTGTAAATAGAAACCCATAATTCTGCCAAATTTCATGTTTGTATCTCATTAAGAATTGCCGTATACACCTGTATGGGTCATATATAGGGCAAAACCGCCTTTAACATTTGGAATTTTCGCGGTGTTTTATTCTATCATCGATTGCAATAAAATTATTATAACCAGGCCAAATTTCAAGTCTCTGCGTCATATGGAGCTGCCTCATAAATTTTGTTCCCAAAACAGCCCCAAAAATAGGGATTATTACAATATCGGAATCCTTCATTAATCACAGTTTAACATTAAAGGCACTAAAATATATGCCTCTGATTTCCATTAAAAGCTTACCCATATGAAAGCATTAAGCCTGTTGCTAAGAAGCCTATTGTTAGACCAAGAAAAATTACTTTTTTGCAACAAAAACTATAAATTTACGCTAATTCAACTCGGATTTGAATTCTGTCTTCAAAAATAAGAAACTACAATTTATATCCTATCCGAGAGTTTGTCTCGAGTTCGTATCTTGATGGGAAGTCATTTTAAAATGCAAATATGAAAACCTCTACGCCAATTTACATGTTTTCTTATGGGCAACAAGGGGCCAAAATAGCCCCTAAAAATAGGAATTTCGACAGTTTCGGATTTTTTCCTTCGGTTGTGACCAAAAACCTATAATCCTACCAAATTTCAAGTTTCTAGCACAAGTGGAAGTGCCTCATAATTTTGTATCCTCCTCTATCATTCTATATCGACTCTTCTTACAGAGGATATACGATATAGGATACAAGTAAATGTGTGCTTGCATTCTGCAAGCATTTTCTCTGACCTTAAAGTAAAAATAAAAGCTAAAAAATAATTTTCAATGCCTAAAGTTGCATCTCTGCTCCGAATTACTTGTTTTTCTGTTTTGAAAATATTGGGGTAAAAACAACCCCTAAAATTTATAATTATAAAATATTTATAGGTTTTTATCATTTGTTATGAATACCTCACATTTATACGAAATTTCATCAATGTAGCACCTCTAGAAGTGCATTTATGAGAATTTCATTGTTTAAAATTTATGAATTTTTAACAGCCACAATATAAAACTTTCGTGAAATTTAAAATGTTATTTTCCACCGGAACATTATTTCCTAACTTGGTTAAAATGTTCAGCTTCCTGGATCTACAGAAAGTACATAAACATTAGTCAATTTGTTAAACATTTGAGAATTTATTACGGCCGAACGAATAAAAATTTTCAAATATCTATATTCCCGTTTTCATTATTTGGCGTGTACTAGAGGTAGAAAAAATTTCAGCTTGATAGGTCATTTAGAAATACCTAAACTATGAAATGTTAGTAAAATAGTTTATAATTTTTACCGGTCAAGAAAATAATCATTGTTGCAATTTTCCAATTATTCCTCCGATTATTTTTCTCGGCTCACCTATGTATTAAATTCCAGCTCTCCAGCTATTGTAGTTTGGGCCAGACATTAGTATCCTCCTATACCCTATATATATCCTATATCGTATATCCTCCTCTGTAAGAAGAGTGCTTATAGAATGACAAGTGAATGTGTGCTTGCATTCTGCAAGCATTTTCTCTCATTTAATAAAAAAGACTAAAAGCCGACAAAAAATTCTAAATGCAAAAGAGCCCTGCACCTATTTCAATGCTTTCCTTTTGGGAAATTATGTCAAATTTGAGGCTACCTGGAATCGAACCGGTGACACCTACGCAGGAGTTGTCAAATACTATGGAGATATACGCATGACATCTACAAACCCTGAAAATATCATTTATTTATTCCTCTTTGTTTGGTCTATATGAAGGAATTCATTTTTTCCATGCTTTCTTATGGGAGATATACCGGGTCATCCGGAGTCGAACCCAGGACACTTGCGGTTAAAGCGATAACGGTTCCCTATAGATCTCCTGAGTATCTAACAACCCTCCAAGTTTGAATTCTCTACCTTGTCGGAAAGTGCCATAAATTAATTTTCAAATATGCCGCAATGCTTTTCTTATGGGAAAAAATGGAAATTTAGGAATTTCTGGAGTCGAACCCTAGGTAGTCGACACCTAGGTATGAGATCTCAATTTTCTGGCGGTTTCTCCATGCCATCTACAATTACTGAAAATTGCAGCTCTCCATCTATTGTAGTTTGGGCCAGATATTAGTATTTACATTTACATAAATACCCTGCAAGCCGCTAGAAGCGTTTGGCAGGGGGTGTCACAACACCAAGTGAAGTCTAGCTAATTCCTCTGTTGGATTGTCTTATCGCGTCTGGGAAAAAGGATCGGTAGTATTTCTCTGTTCCAGCAGTAATTTCGAGAAATTTTCTCCTGCACTGTGATCTAACATTACCTTCACTAACACCGATGGGGACGACTATACCGCGTACGTCTTCAACGAATTCGGAACTTTCGAATTTTTCAAATAGTTTCCTCTTGTATTCAATTCTTCTACTCTTCAACGTCTGCCATTTCAGATCTCTCAATAACTCTGATACACTCGCATCATACCGATATTCTCCTTTTACAAATCTAGCCGCTCTACGCTGAACCATTTCGAGCTCACTAGTTAGGCCCTCCTCGAAAGGATCCCAGACGGCGCAGCAGTATTCCACGATGGGTCGTATTAGGGAAATGTATCCTCCTCTGTAAGAAGAGTGCTTATAGAATGATATATATATATATATATACTAGATAATATGTGCTTGCATTCTGCAAGCATTTTCAAATTTTAGCATTTTTACAAATTCAAATTATTCCCAATCGATGTTGTACATAATCATATAACCGTGTCAAATTTGGAGTTTGTAGCTCATTTGGAAATGCCATATAATTTCAATCCTCGCAAAGGGCAATAATGGAGCAAAACAGCCCCTAACATTATGAAGATATTCTAAGATTTTTTCCATCTGTTGTAACTAAAAACCCATAATTCTGCCAAATTTCAAGTTTGTATCTCATTGAGAAGTGCCTTATAATTATCACACTCGCATGGGGACGAAAGAGGCTAAGCCACCCATTAAAAACTGGAATTTTTGCAATTTTACCTTAGTTTGCCATGAAAATTCTATAATCGTGCCAAATTTCAAGTCTCTAGGTCCTATGCAGCTGCCACGCATTTTTTGTTCTCGCATGGGGCCGAAAAGGGACAAGACCGCCCTTTAAAAATGAGAATTTTTGTAATTTTATCTTAGGTTGCAATGAAATTTCTATAACCGTGCAAAATTTCAAGTCTCTGGGTCCTATGCAGTTGCATCGCCTTTTCTGTTCTCGAGTGGGGCAAAACAGCCCCAAAAATGAGGATTATATCAATATCGGATTTCCTTCATTAGGTGTAGTTTAACATTAACAGCATTAAAATATAAGCCTCTGATTCCCATTAAAAGCTTACCCATATGAAAGGATAGAGCTTGTTACCAAGGAAGCCTATTGTTAGACCGAGAAAAATTACAGCTTTTTTACGATAAAAACTATAAATTTATCGGGCTAAACAAATTCATTTCCGAAATTCGGAGAATTTTGGAAAAAAAACTTCTTATGCGAAAGGTTTTAATGTAAAATGCATATGCGGTATTTGAATAAATGGAAAGAGGCTGTAATTAATTCCGTTCGTGGTAATTTTTTTAGGGTTATAACGTTAAGAAAATTGAATGGAAAAATAGAAAGAGATAGGAAAAGTTTTCAGCTGACAGAAGATTTGAAAGGAAAAGAGCTATCAAGACATACGTGAAGAAGGCCGAAAAATAGGAGTATATGGAGAACTAGGTTTAACCATGAATAATCACTGGAAAGACTTCGGTTTATTATCCCTAACCTTTCGACGACGTACGTAACGGCCGCGTTCAGTAAAACACCATTAGGTTCGAGTGTTTATAACTAAGCAACTACAACACATAGAAACAAGGGGAATGTGTCATTTTATCCGGAATAAAGAGATAATTGATGTAGTCAGGTTATTATACGGATTTTATTGACCTTTCTAATTAAAAAAAATATTTTCTTTATTCATTTTCTCCATTTGAATACCATAAAGATGAGTGAAGTTTATATTCATTTGGATTTTAAAATTACTTAGAAACATAGTACGAACTTGAGACTTGGATTATTCTGTGAAGGAAAAAACAAAGTTTATTTTTATTGAAGAGAGAATCCGAATCCTGATCGAATTAGCGTAAAAACGCGTTTAGAATGGGGAAAATATGTGATTTTATCAGTTTTACAACAAAGCCTACGATGAGCTACCATGACAACTCTCATTTTCGCCGAAGTCCTATGGTCGTATTCTAGAGGTTTGGTAGCCTCTGGGCGTTTCACTTTACCAGATTTACTAAAGATTGATAAGATGCAATATTTCTAATATCCATTTGAAGGGGAATATCGAGGGGATACGTATTTACTGGGAGGGTATGCGAGTAACGTAGTAGCCGTTCGGGAACGTCTGCCCAAACCTATAGTAAACGCTGGTAAAATGGGTAACTTCAAGCTATGTAGAGTATATATACCCCGGGAAGCTGAAGGTTGGTTGGGGCTGGTCAGAAGCAATTGGCTTCTTCTTCCGAACTGGGTCCGACTCGAGTATGGAGACCGATGCTCCCGGTCTTCACCTTGGTATCTTACTCGATGGCGCTTGGGTAATTAGGTACCAAGGGGAGGGGTGACAACGACCGGACACGTTGGATAATCCCCTCCTCGGGTCGGTCCAGGGAGGTTGCCATGCTAGCCCCCATATTTTTACATTTGTAGCTTTTCTACTTAATTTCTGGTGGTTAAAACCAGTCTTCGTTTTGTTCCTTTCTTTATGTAAATAGGTAGGTAGGTAAATGCGATTTTCTTCATATAGATAGATAGATAAGTGCTCATTTTTGCTTTATTCGACGGATAAAACTGTGTGTCTCTTATAAGTTTAGCATATTTAAAATTATTCCCAATGAATTTTGAACAAAACTGTATCAAATTTCAACTTTGTAGATCATTTAGAAGTGCATTATAATTTTATTCGTCGCATAGGGCAATTATTTGGCAAAACAGTCGCTAAGATTTCGAATTTTAACGATATTGGATTTCGTCTTTCTGTTGTAAATAGAAACCCATAATTCTGCCAAATTTCATGTTTGTATCTCATTAAGAATTGCCGTATACACCTGTATGGGTCATATATAGGGCAAAACCGCCTTTAACATTTGGAATTTTCGCGGTGTTTTATTCTATCATCGATTGCAATAAAATTATTATAACCAGGCCAAATTTCAAGTCTCTGCGTCATATGGAGCTGCCTCATAAATTTTGTTCCCAAAACAGCCCCAAAAATAGGGATTATTACAATATCGGAATCCTTCATTAATCACAGTTTAACATTAAAGGCACTAAAATATATGCCTCTGATTTCCATTAAAAGCTTACCCATATGAAAGCATTAAGCCTGTTGCTAAGAAGCCTATTGTTAGACCAAGAAAAATTACTTTTTTGCAACAAAAACTATAAATTTACGCTAATTCAACTCGGATTTGAATTCTGTCTTCAAAAATAAGAAACTACAATTTATATCCTATCCGAGAGTTTGTCTCGAGTTCGTATCTTGATGGGAAGTCATTTTAAAATGCAAATATGAAAACCTCTACGCCAATTTACATGTTTTCTTATGGGCAACAAGGGGCCAAAATAGCCCCTAAAAATAGGAATTTCGACAGTTTCGGATTTTTTCCTTCGGTTGTGACCAAAAACCTATAATCCTACCAAATTTCAAGTTTCTAGCACAAGTGGAAGTGCCTCATAATTTTGTATCCTCCTCTATCATTCTATATCGACTCTTCTTACAGAGGATATACGATATAGGATACAAGTAAATGTGTGCTTGCATTCTGCAAGCATTTTCTCTGACCTTAAAGTAAAAATAAAAGCTAAAAAATAATTTTCAATGCCTAAAGTTGCATCTCTGCTCCGAATTACTTGTTTTTCTGTTTTGAAAATATTGGGGTAAAAACAACCCCTAAAATTTATAATTATAAAATATTTATAGGTTTTTATCATTTGTTATGAATACCTCACATTTATACGAAATTTCATCAATGTAGCACCTCTAGAAGTGCATTTATGAGAATTTCATTGTTTAAAATTTATGAATTTTTAACAGCCACAATATAAAACTTTCGTGAAATTTAAAATGTTATTTTCCACCGGAACATTATTTCCTAACTTGGTTAAAATGTTCAGCTTCCTGGATCTACAGAAAGTACATAAACATTAGTCAATTTGTTAAACATTTGAGAATTTATTACGGCCGAACGAATAAAAATTTTCAAATATCTATATTCCCGTTTTCATTATTTGGCGTGTACTAGAGGTAGAAAAAATTTCAGCTTGATAGGTCATTTAGAAATACCTAAACTATGAAATGTTAGTAAAATAGTTTATAATTTTTACCGGTCAAGAAAATAATCATTGTTGCAATTTTCCAATTATTCCTCCGATTATTTTTCTCGGCTCACCTATGTATTAAATTCCAGCTCCCCAGCTATTGTAGTTTGGGCCAGACATTAGTATCCTCCTATACCCTAGATATATCCTATATCGTATATCCTCCTCTGTAAGAAGAGTGCTTATAGAATGACAAGTGAATGTGTGCTTGCATTCTGCAAGCATTTTCTCTCATTTAATAAAAAAGACTAAAAGCCGACAAAAAATTCTAAATGCAAAAGAGCCCTGCACCTATTTCAATGCTTTCCTTTTGGGAAATTATGTCAAATTTGAGGCTACCTGGAATCGAACCGGTGACACCTACGCAGGAGTTGTCAAATACTATGGAGATATACGCATGACATCTACAAACCCTGAAAATATCATTTATTTATTCCTCTTTGTTTGGTCTATATGAAGGAATTCATTTTTTCCATGCTTTCTTATGGGAGATATACCGGGTCATCCGGAGTCGAACCCAGGACACTTGCGGTTAAAGCGATAACGGTTCCCTATAGATCTCCTGAGTATCTAACAACCCTCCAAGTTTGAATTCTCTACCTTGTCGGAAAGTGCCATAAATTAATTTTCAAATATGCCGCAATGCTTTTCTTCTGGGAAAAAATGGAAATTTAGGAATTTCTGGAGTCGAACCCTAGGTAGTCGACACCTAGGTATGAGATCTCAATTTTCTGGCGGTTTCTCCATGCCATCTACAATTACTGAAAATTGCAGCTCTCCATCTATTGTAGTTTGGGCCAGATATTAGTATTTACATTTACATAAATACCCTGCAAGCCGCTAGAAGCGTTTGGCAGGGGGTGTCACAACACCAAGTGAAGTCTAGCTAATTCCTCTGTTGGATTGTCTTATCGCGTCTGGGAAAAAGGATCGGTAGTATTTCTCTGTTCCAGCAGTAATTTCGAGAAATTTTCTCCTGCACTGTGATCTAACATTACCTTCACTAACACCGATGGGGACGACTATACCGCGTACGTCTTCAACGAATTCGGAACTTTCGAATTTTTCAAATAGTTTCCTCTTGTATTCAATTCTTCTACTCTTCAACGTCTGCCATTTCAGATCTCTCAATAACTCTGATACACTCGCATCATACCGATATTCTCCTTTTACAAATCTAGCCGCTCTACGCTGAACCATTTCGAGCTCACTAGTTAGGCCCTCCTCGAAAGGATCCCAGACGGCGCAGCAGTATTCCACGATGGGTCGTATTAGGGAAATGTATCCTCCTCTGTAAGAAGAGTGCTTATAGAATGATATATATATATATATATACTAGATAATATGTGCTTGCATTCTGCAAGCATTTTCAAATTTTAGCATTTTACAAATTCAAATTATTCCCAATCGATGTTGTACATAATCATATAACCGTGTCAAATTTGGAGTTTGTAGCTCATTTGGAAATGCCATATAATTTCAATCCTCGCAAAGGGCAATAATGGAGCAAAACATTATGAATTTTTACATTCTAAGATTTTTTCCATCTGTTGTAACTAAAAACCCATAATTCTGCCAAATTTCAAGTTTGTATCTCATTAAGAAGTGCCTTATAATTATCACACTCGCATGGGGACGAAAGAGGCTAAGCCACCCATTAAAAACTGGAATTTTTGCAATTTTACAATTTTATCTTAGTTTGCCATGAAAATTCTATAATCGTGCCAAATTTCAAGTCTCTAGGTCCTATGCAGCAGCCACGAATTTTTTGTTCTCGCATGGGGCCGAAAAGGGCCAAAACCGCCCTTTAAAAATGAGAATTTTTGTAATTTTGTATATTTATCTTATGTTGCAATGAAATTTCTATAACCGTGCAAAATTTCAAGTCTCTGGGTCCCATGCAGTTGCATCGCCTTTACTGTTTTCGAATGGGGCAAAACAGCCCCAAAAATGAGGATTATATCAATATCGAATTTCCTTCATTAGGTGTAGTTTAACATTAACAGCATTAAAATATAAGCCTCTGATTCCCATTAAAAGCTTACCCATATGAAAGGATAGAGCTTGTTACCAAGGAAACCTATTGTAAGACCCAGAAAAATTACTACTTTTTTGAGATAAAAACTATAAATTTACGTTAATTCTACTCGGATTTGAATTCTGACTTCAAAAAGAAGAGACTACAATTTATATCCTATCCGAGAGTTTAAGTCTCGAGTTCGTATCTTGACGGAAAGTAATTTTAAAATGCAAATAATAAACCCCTACACCAATTTACATGTTTTCTTATGGGCAAAAAATGGGGCAAAAAGGGGCTAAGATAGCCCTTCAAAATTGTAATTTCCACAGTTTCGGATTTTTTCCTTAGGTTGTGACTAAAAACCTATAATCCTACCAAATTTCAAGTTTCTGGCACATCTGGAAGTGCCTCATAATTTTGTATCCTCATATATATATATATATATATATATATATATATATATATATATATATATATATATATACTAGTTGTTATGTGCTTGCATTCTGCAAGCATTTTCAAATTTTAGCATTTTTACAAATTCAAATTATTCCCAAGCGATGTTGTACATAATGATATAACCATGTCAAATTTCGAGTTTGCTGCTCATTTAGAAGTGCCTTATAATTTAAATCCTCGTATGGAGCAATAATGGAGCAAAACAGCCCCTAACATTAAGAATTATTACAGTCTCAGATTTTTTCCATCTGTTGTAACTGAAAACCCATAATTCTGACAAATTTCAAGTTTGTATCTCATTAAGAATTGCCTTATAATTATCACACTCGTATAAGGCCAAAAAAGGGCAAAACCAAACATTAAAAATAGGAATTTTTGCAATTTTACAATTTTACTTATTGTTAGTTTGCCAAGAAAATTCTATAATCGTGCCAAATTTCAAGTCTCTAGGTCCTATGCAGCTGCCTCGCATTTTTTGTTCTCGCATGGGGCCGAAAAGCCGCAAAGCCGCCCCTTAAAAAATAGAATTTTTGTAATTTTATAATTTTATCTTAGGTTGCAATGAAATTTCTATAACCGTGCCAAATTTCAAGTCTCTGGTTCCTACGCAGCGGCATCGCCTTTTTTGTTCTCGAATTGGGCAATAATGGGGCAAAACAGCCCCAAAAATGAGGATTATATCAACATCGGATTTCATCAGTAGGTGTAGTTTAACATTAACAGCATTAAAATATAAGCCTCTGATTCCCATTAAAAGCTTACCCATATGAAAGGATAGAGCTTGTTACCAAGGAAACCTATTGTAAGACCCAGAAAAATTACTACTTTTTTGAGATAGAAACTATAAATTTACGTTAATTCTACTCGGATTTGAATTCTGACTTCAAAAATAAGAAACTACAATTTATATCCTATCCGACAGTTTAAGTCTCGAGTTCGTATCTTGAGGGGAAGTAATTTTAAAATGCACCAATTTACATGTATTCTTATGGGAAAAAAATGGGGCAAAAAGGGGCCAAAATAGCCCCTCAGAATAGGAATTTTGCCAGTTTCTGATTTTTTCCTTTGGTTGTCACCAAATCCTGCCAAATTTCAAGTTTCTATCACATCTGGAAGTGCCTCATAATTTTGTATCCTCCTATATATATGATATATCATGTGTAAGAAGTATCTATATATTATAGATATATCTATAAATTTGGTAGGATTATAGGTTTTTAGTCGCAACCAAAGGAAAAAATCCGAAACTGTTGAAATTCCTATTTTGAAGGGCCATTTTGGCCCCTTTTTGCCTCATTTTTTGCCCATAAGAAAGCATGTAAATTGGTGCAGAGGTTTTTATATTTGCCTTACTTAGAATATAGGAACATACAAATTTCCAGCCCAAACTACAATAGTTGGAGAGCTGAAATTTATTACATAGTTGAATCGAAAAAATAATCGGAGGAAAAATTGCAACAATATGTATTTTATTGGCCATTATAAATTGTAAACTATTTACTAACTTTTCATGGTTTAGGTATTTCTAACTGAGCTAGGAAGCTGAAATTTTTTCCATTGGCAGAATTTGCCTAATAATGAAAATGGGATTATAGAAATTTGTAAATTTTTATTAGTTTGTCCGTAATAATCTCTTAAATGTTAAATAAGTTGACTAACGTTTATGTAGTTTCTGAAGAGTCAGGAAGCTGAGTATTTTAAGACAGTGAGGGAATAATGTTCCGGTGACAATTAACATTGAAAATTTCCCTAAAGTTTATCATAGTGGCTGTTAAAAATTCAAAAATTTTAAACAATCAAATTTATATAAATGCACTTCTAGAGATGCTACATCGAAGAAATTTCGCATAAATGTGAGGTATTCTTAAAAAATGTTAAAAACCTATATATATTTTAGATTAATAAATTTAGGGGTTGTTTTATCCCAAAACTTGTCAATAAGGAATTAACCTAAATCTGTGAAGAGGACCAAACTTTTGCATTTAAAGATTATTTTTCCGCTCCTAATGCTTGCAGAATGCAAGCACACATTAACTAGTCTATAATATATAGATGCTTCTTACACATGATATATCATATATATAGGAGGATACAAAATTATGAGGCACTTCCAGATGTGCCAGAAACTTGAAATTTGGTAGGATTATAGGTTTTTAGTCACAACCAAAGGAAAAAATCCGAAACTGGCAAAATTCCTATTTTGAGGGGTTATTTTGGCCCCTGTTTGCCCCATTTTTTGCCCATAAGAAAGCATGTAAATTGGTGCAGAGGTTTTTATATTTACATTTTAAAATTTCTTCCCGTCAAGATACGAACTCGAGACTTAAACTGTCGGATAGGATATAAATTGTAGTTTCTAATTTTTGAAGACGGAATGCAAATCCGAGTAGAATTTTATAGTTTTTATCGCCAAAAATTGCTAATTTTTCTGGGTCTTACAATAGGTTTCCTTGGTAACAAGCTCTATCCTTTCATATGGGTAAGCTTTTAATGGGAATCAGAGGCTTATATTTTAATGCTGTTAATGTTAAACTACACCTAATGAAGGAAATCCGATATTGATATAATCCTCATTTTTAGGGCTGTTTTGCCCCATTATTGCCCTATTCGAGAACAAAAAAGACGATGCAGCTGCATAGGACCCAGAGACTTGAAATTTGGCACGGTTATAGAAATTTCATTGCAACCTAAGATAAAATTATAAAATTACAAATATTTTAATTTTTAAGGGGCGGTTTTACCCCTTTTCGGCCCCATACGAGAACAAAAAATTTGAGGCAGCTGCATAGTACCTAGGGACTTGAAATTTGGCACGATTATAGAATTTTCATGGCAAACTAAGATAAAATTGTAAAATTGTAAAAATTCCAATTTTTAATGGGTGGTTTTGCCCTTTTTGGGCCCCATACGAATGCGATAATTATAAGGCACTTCTTAATGAGATACAAACTTGAAATTTGGCAGAATTATGGGTTTTTATTTACAACAGATGGAAAAAATCTGAGAGTGTAAAAATTCATAATGTTTGGAGCTGTTTTGCTCCATTATTGCCCCATACGAGGATTAAAATTATAAGGCACTTTTAAATGAGCTACAAACTCCTAATTTGACATGGTTATATGAGTATGTACAATATCGATTGGGAATAATTTGCATTTGTAAAACTGCTAAAATTTGAAAATGCTTGCAGAATGCAAGCACACATTAACTAGTATAATATATATATCATGTGTAAGATGCATCTATATATTATAGATATCATGTGTAAGAAGCGTCTATATATTATAGATATCATGTGTAAGAAGCATCTATATATTATAGATATATATCATGTGTAAGAAGCATCTATATATTATAGATATATATCATGTGTAAGAAGCATCTATATATTATAGATACGTATACATATACGAGTACATACATTTAAATGTTTTTGGACGCAATAAATATAACAACGACATGATACACTCGGCGACTATAGTTTGGGTCAAACTATCTCTTGCAATCACGCAATAACAGGTAATGCATTATTAAAACATTTTAATCCGAATTTTAAAAAAGAAAAAGATTTGCTGCGTGGAAAAGAAAACATGATAGTGAGGCGAAAGGAGATTAGGACGGAGAAATTCACTTTGGTGCATTGGGGTAGATCCAATTAGAAAAAGGAAGCGAGCATCGAGTGAGTGGAAGGGGGACGATAAGACGGCGGAAGAAGGAACAAACGAAAATTCTTTGGGCATAAGAGGGAATTATTTCGATTCCCTTAGGGAACGGGGGGAGGGGGGGTGGGGGGGTTTACGTTCGGAAAAGAAGATATCTTTAGGATCTCAGATGGAGTCCTGGGAATTTTCCTCCTGGGAAGAAGAGAAGTTTTTTTAAAAATGAATAAATGGGAGGGTCGTGGAAGGCGTACATGCCTGAGCCGAGAAGAAAGATCCATGAGAAAGGAAGAATGAAACGGAAAAACGTATAGGCTAGATTGAAAAGAGTACATCGGCGTTATTATCTGAATAACGTACAAAAGTATTTTTAAACGTTCTGACGAGAGTGAGTTAAGGCAATCCTTGACTTAACGTCGAGGTTGCGTTCCTAGGAAAACGCATCTTGAGGCCAACCCGCGTAAGTCGAAGCACGCTTTCCCATGTTATAAATTGTTTTGTGTCGGAAGGAAGCCCAGAAAGCATATTTTGTCCAAAATTAAGCTCGGATATTGTAGTCTGGACAATTATGAATCAACAACAACCATATTTTATTTAATAAAATACTTAACCTGGCAATTTTTACTCTTTTTGAATTAATTGCACCCATTAAATGACAGTTGAATATTTTGTCGTACTGTTAATTTCCGTATGCATTTCAGTCTGACAATGAGTCGAATCAGTTTGGTTTGGCTGAGTGCCGTTAAGAGCGAAGCGGTGTCTCCATTGTTCGCAGCATGTTTCTCAATTGTAAAACGTCGCAAGTCGTGAACTGCCTGTATATTCAAAATTCTAAAATTTCTCCATACGGGTAGATAGGGAAGAATTGGAGTGAGGGAAAAGGATAGTGAATAAATAAAGCACACGGCGACGAAAGAGAGGTAACCGTGTTAGCGCACATTATGGTAGTATATATATATATATATACCAAATATGAGAATGGGTAGGAAAAAATGAAAAGTGAAGAACGTTCAGAGAGACATTCTTGGCTTTATTTATTTTTCTTTTACGCCAAAACAATCGCGGCTGCAGCGTAGTAAATAAAGATCGAAATGCGCTAGTTTCCTCGAAAAACCTCCGCGGAATGTTAGGAAAGGTGTGATAGAGGGTTTTTTCCTCAAGTAAAAAAACTGGGAAAAGTTTCGAGATGATTATATTAACTTTTTTTCCTACTTCTCTGTTGACATGAAGAATGCAGACTTAGCTCTGACTACATATCCATGTCTTTCAAGGCGTCTTCCAAATAAACGAACTTTTTTACTTTACATTTGGAATCTCGTGGCTCCGGGGCATTTTTATAATACCTGAGCTTCTTATTTTTTTGAATCGTTCTAGCTGTTTTGGAGCAGTTCAGTTGTTATTATTGTATGGTATTAAAATTATTAATTTTTTTATTTTAATCGTTTTGCCTTAATGACGATGCTGTCGACGTGCCTATAAACATCACGCCATTATCATCAAACGCTTGAATTATAGACGAATCACAGGAACAGTGATTTCTCAAAAGTTGGGAAATATTCAGAACGAACCGTGAATTCAAAACCAATCCATGCACACTTATATCCTAATATTATACGGGTATAAACTGTCATCATTAGTATCCTGCCTGCATAAACGTTTGTGATTATGTCTCAAACTGGGTTATTAACAATATTCTATTTTTCGAAACATTTTTCATTCTTGGTAATTCTCTCTCTCTTGATACATTTTCTTCTACTTTTTCCTTCAAACATATATTCGACCATGGAATCACCCATTTATTCACCCTCATCTTAGTCAGAAATATTTTCCATGCTACGTCTTGCTACTTATATAGCTACTTCTCCGATACGAGTGATGCTTTTGCCTCTCTTTCTTAAGATATTCAGAAATTTTAGCCGAAACAATCCTCAATTATTGAATCATCAAAGTCACTCGGAATTCTCTCGAATTCAAACCGAATTTGTCGTCCGTCATTCCGTAGCCATTTACCTAATATTCTTTTCTAATGCACCCTTTTCATATAAAACGTAAAAAGATTTGCAACTGCTGACGAGAGACTATTTGTGACTCACTCGTAATTTCGAGAAAACTCATCCCTTCAGTGTTTCCTCTAAAGCTCGGACGCTGTCTTCTTTGAAATTACTGCAAGATCTCTCCACACAAAAAAAAAACAAAAGAATATCTCCAAAAGTGAATCGGGAGGGAGACTTTTCGCATCCAGGAGAGAATGCCATTAATGGCTCGTTTTGAAAACCTCTCGGAATAATTATTTCCTGGAGAAGATACTCTCCGCGGAAAGAAATATCCCGAAACTCTTTTATTAAGTGACCGGATATCGGAAAGTTTATGGGAGGAAAACTTTTAGAGAAGTATGAAGAGGAGAACTCTCTTAGTCTCTCTCGCTTAATGGCCGCCTACGCTTGTCATCGGCCGAGTTTCTGAAATAAGACTATGTTCGTAAAATAAGGTCAAGGAGCGAATGTGGACGAGTCTTGCTGAAATTGAAGAATTTTATTATTCTCAAAATCAGTTGGAAATAGAATCCTCATTTCTTTCGTCGTATGAATTGTGATCTAAGAAAAATACAGAATAAAACTTCCCAATATATGAAAATAAATATTATCTGAAACATGTTATCTATAAATTTGACAAAAATTCGAATAGGTACTAAAATGAATAAATTTATAAATTTGCAATAGAGACATGAAGTCATTATACATTCGTGAAAAGCACCATTTAAGAATATATAAATTTATTTGTATAAAAATGCAATTTGTTTATAAAAAAGAAATGAATAAATTTATAAATTTGCAATAGAGACGTGAAGCCATTATACATTCGTTAAAAGCATCATTTAAGAATATATAAATTTATTTGCATGAAAATGCAATTTGTTTATAAAAAACAGAAAATTTAAAAAATATTTTATGCAAATAAATTTATATAAGATGGAATTCCGCCAATTGTCATTTACAATGTACACATCGTGTTTAGATTTATTATTTTGATTTCATTTATATAATGTCGTCCCACTAAGTGACACCTTTGGTTGACTATATTATCGATCTCGCCTTATGGCTGAAGTCATACTGAAAATCATATCTACTTTCGGTGAATCACCACTGATGACGGTTGTTTTTTGTCCTAAATACGCCCCTTATTTTTTCCAATCTTTGTGTGGCGACTGGAGAAATAATACAATTTGAAGTTTATCGGTACTTGACAGCTTGGGCTAAGGCGAAGAACACCGTGCTTCTCTATTTAGCATACAACACGGTTAACTCTGTAAATACCTGCACTGGTTATTATTTAAGTATTTATTTTTATATAATTTGCAGAAGACAAAATGTGAGCCAAGTTTTGAATCAGGTTTGTTTTGGTTTTGGGAATTAAATGTTCCGAACTTTAAGGGGTGCATTAAATTGTACTTATGAAAAAAATAGGAAGAGTATCTATTATCCCTCTAATTTTTTTCAGTGGGTCATGAACTTCTGCATGTGAATAAAAAACTATCCAATTGTAGAACTAGATACCAAATATATGGGCATAATTTGTTAGTGACTTTTATGATTGCCACAATACCTTCTGAATTTGACTCCGAGCAATATATAATCTTCTGGTGGACATTATAATAGTTAAGCATTAAATAATTCGCGAATTACAGCCAAGAAAGAACCTCTCCATCGCGATCCACGCCTCTTTAGTCACGTCAGACACGATTCCTAATCAATAACCCCGCAGCAATTCACCCTTAAAACGGATCCCAATTCGCGTTCCAGCCGCCCTCGCGAGATCTCCCAGAGAGATTATTTTTCTGTCGGTAGATTACTCCGCGATTTTCTTTTATTTTTTTGTCGATCGCCGTCGCCGTAACGTCGTCCTGATAAGTGTTATTGACGACGCGACAATCGCGAGGACCGATTGCAAAACCGACCTTCCACCTTGTCTCGGAATACGTGCCGTAATCATTAATCCAAATGGGATGGAAATTAATCGATCCATCAGCGCAATCAGCGAAACTATCGAGGCTATAAACCGAGCCTATTCACCGTGTGAGAGGGCGGGATAGAGAGAGTCATTTCAAAGAGATACGTGGATGACATGTTTCTACGCCCACATCACCCTATAGTTCCAATCAATGACGAGGGAGATGGAGAGAGATCTGGACGACAGAAACGCGATCGTCAATTTTTGTCGCATAGAATCTGCTTCGTTTTATTTTTAGCGGGGGGGGAGATAGGGAGCGATTTTCCGCAGAGAAATACTGTTGGCCGACTCACATTTCTTCCTTTGTATATTGCGACATGATGGTCCGCCGTACGGGAAAAATCCTTGTACCCTTGCCATACAAGTGCGAGATAAAGAACACAAGAAGCTATGATCTCGTCCGATATTTTTCTGCGTGGAAAGAGAGAGGGGGAGATAATCGGAAAAGATAAAAATCGGAAGGGGAAAAAATAGGGTGAGATAAAGAGTGGGGTTATTATGAATGGAAAGAGCATAGGGTTTCTAAGAAAAGTTTGTGGATGTGTGTGTTGTGCGCTTATCTTTGTCGTTTTCTAAGGAAAACCTCCTTATCTTTAGAATCCTGATTCTCAACCAAAAGCGATGCAATCAAGTGTGTAACATACCACATATAAATAAAAGATGAGGGTTTCTTTAGGTTGATGAACCCTTTATGAGCTGACTTGACTCTTAAAGACACACATCTTAAGATTTATGTGCTATAAAGCCTAATTTAATGTTGATAAATTCATAGTCCTCGGATATTCCACTGCTTTGAAATATCTTCTAATCACATTTGAAGCAAAAGCATGTAACATTTATTTAGGTTAAAGTATGAGGAAAGTTTTTGGCATTCCCGCTTTTCCAGTAAAGTGTTGTTATTAGGTCGTTAAACAGTTGTTTTATTTTTTATGATTTTTTGTTATATATCTAAAATGTCTTTGACACGAGATATTTTAAATCTATTTTAAATATTCTAAGGTATTTACAGAATAGTTAACACAAAAAGTTTATAAAATATCACGTAACTAACCAGAATCCTCTCTGGGACTTCCAAATATTAAAATCAACATATTTTTATGCAACAACGACAATTTGATGTTTTAACACTATGAACTTTTCCTTATTATAAAGCCTAATAAATGTGCAAAATATGAATATGTAAATTCACCTGTTAATTACCAAGAATAAAACTGTC
This sequence comes from Uropetala carovei, assembly GCA_036926305.1. Lineage (NCBI taxonomy): Eukaryota > Metazoa > Arthropoda > Insecta > Odonata > Petaluridae > Uropetala > Uropetala carovei. Next base: position 4,399,568 of record JAXCHB010000088.1, on the reverse strand, counting down.
TCAGAGGATGGCGATGTATGAAAGAGATAAACAAAAAGTCTAGAGAAGTAAATCGCGATGATTGATAAAGTATCAACTCAACTACGGTAAATAATCGCGTAAGTAACTAGACTGAATGGTGATAAATGGCTTCCGTAATGAATATTATTTTCGAATTATCTAGAGTGGAAAAGAGAAAGCCTTATGTTCGTTTCTGATGTTGTTTGTGATTCGGCGGTTGCGGAAAAGAGAGAGTGGGGTAAATGAAAAAGTGATGGTCGGTATCCTAGGAGAAAGAGAGATACGTATTGCCTGCGATGGCCTTCAAGGTTGCGCCAAGGTCAAGGAAGTAAAAAGGGAAGCCGTCTTTTGTTTTTTGAATCGGGGAATATGTAGCTTTCGTTTTTACTTTCTCCATACGAAGTAATGGGAAAGTATTGTAATCACGAAAATAATCGACTTCGAGATTTCAACGGAAATACAGGTTTTGAGGTCCCTAGAACACGTTTAGACTATTTTCGGAACGATGTGTGTGTGTGTGCGTGCGCGTACGTGCGTGCGTGTGTATGTGATTTTGGGCGCTCTAACTCAAAAGGTACTTGCCATATCGTTACCAAATTTCATATATAACACTTTAGCATGAGCACAAAGAACTGATTAGTTTTTGGACAATACCGGTTAACCGGAAGTCGAGGTTTATTCGAAACCCGATTCGGAATTATTTATAAATAATCGGTTTTTTCGGTTTCCGTCAAATATCTCCTTTAAAACGTCGTTATTGGTAATCTTCGTGAGGACCAAATTTGTAGAGAATAATATTTCTTCCAGGTTTTGTTTGAAACAAATTTTCGTAGAACCATCCATTTCGGAGATATTCAAATTTTTCGTAATTTCCAGTATACAGCGCCACCACCATGTAGCGGTGAACTCTGTAAACATATTCAAGATATACCCAATTTACGGCAATAAGGATGACTGTATTCTTTTACGATACTAAATGATAATTTTGCCTCATAATGCTATTCATAATAATATAAATATCTATACCCCATATATGGAGAAAATCATGTGTTGGCCACATCAGATTTTTTGAATGAACTCATCTAAAATGAATTCTTCTTCAAAAAAAGTGGCATGCGTGTCATTTACGTGTGCTTTGAGAGTAAAATAAATACTTCAAAGGCATCATCGTTTTTTGGGGGTTCATTATTTTAAAACTGTAAGACTTGTATTTCGGTTATATAGAACAGACGTAATTTAAATGCTCGAGAATAGTTATGAATTTCACGTTAGCAAAGCAGGAGAGTATATTTTTAAAAGTTACATCCAATCAAAACTGAAAAAATGTGGAATTTTTCTTCTTTGATGTACCCTTCTAGATATCATCATCAACCCACCATTTTTGCGGAAAATGCCGCGAGAGATAATGCATGAAAGCATTTCTATGACGACTAGAGGATGCATTTTTCAAAAGACATTAATTAACGCTTTTATGAACCCGAATAATTTTCAAAGCTCGTCGAGAGATATAGTGGTTATTTTTTTTTTTTGCTTACGAATCATCACTCGTGATCTTTCGTTAAACTATGCATTTTTCAACGAGTTCGAATAATTGGAAATTCGTGTCGTTTCCACTTGTGACTCTATGGAACTCCTCTTGTGAAGTTACTTTTTGAAAAAATTTTCCTTTTATACTGCTTTTAGTTTTATTATTATCTTTATGTCAGAGAAATATTAAAGGTCGCCCTACGAAATTCGTGCTTTAAAAAGTTTTTCCTAAGGCTTCTAGATATTTTCCGCTACCATGCGTTCCACTTTTTCAAAATTACCTTAATTTTATGAAATTATAAAAAAACTATTTTATCCAGTGGATTTGTTTTGTTTAGTAAAAACGTTATTTAACTTTTACGAAGATATATCCTAATTTCATGTTTTCAGAGGTTTTCAGTATTTAAGAACTTTTTTTTATCTTGTTGATCTTAATATTCTACATTTTTCCAAAATTATTTTCGTTGTGGAATAAATAAAAATTATCCATATAAATTTTTAAGGTTTGATCTTTTTGGTGAGCGCCACTCAGACGCTTTTATATTAATTGGCATGTACAGTTTTTGATCGTGTTATATTAAACTCCCATATTTCCGTTCATCTTCATTAAAATATTTAAATAAGTTAACATTACACAACTTTTTTAGCAACTTGACTTTTATGTATGCCATTTTTTTGGGTACTTTAATTTAGATGGATGTGAAATTTTGATTGTATGCAGATTAAAGCGTACTCCCATCTTAAAAATACTCAAAACCCAATAAAGTGAGCCGATTTAGACTCCAAGGAAGTTTTTCTATTTCAAACAGAAGTGTTAAAAGCAAGTGATGGAAATTTAAATACATATGAATTACTTAATATTACAATAATATTTCATAAAAATTAAAATATATGATTTTTCACATTTGAACAAAAAATGTTTACACGTTATAAAGAAGTTTAACTACGATTGTGAGGAATTTAAATTTTAAAAAATAAATAAATACATTTCATCTAAAACCCTAAAGGTACATTAACATAGAAAATACATATTTGTTTCACTTTGTACAACTATTTTATTTTCAACGCACTAGAAAGTGATATAAAAATAAATTTCTCAGAGAAGTAGAGGGATTAAAATAAAACAGAATGAAAACAAATATTCTTTATGTATTTGAATCAGCAGAAAGCATATATTAATATAAATGTTTTATGGCGATCATTGTGTGGTGGTAAAGTTTTGATTCCAAAGACGCCATCAAACTTTTTATATTAACATTCGTTTTCTGCTGATTGAAATATATCAGGCATATTTGCTTTCGTCCTGTTTTTATTTAAAATTTCCCTACTTTTCTGATAAATGCATTTTTATTGTACTCTTTTTAGCACGTTGAAAATATAAAAGTTGTATAAAAGAAAAAAATATTTTTTATGTAAATTAATTTTATACGTATAAATAAACCTCTGGATCATCACTCTAGTAAAATTATGTTAGGTGAAGTCGTGACGTTATTTTCAACATTTAAAAGAAGCATATATATATATATACTTAAAATTGGTAACAGAGCATTTATTTTATTGTAAATTAAAATTTTGAGAAAAATATAGAAATGCCGTAAAGGTCGTCGATGTAACTTCTGACATCATGTTATCCTCGTAAATGAAAATCCACAAATTCTGTAATCTTCTCCTGCTGTCACCGATAATTAAACTCCCTTAATATCAATAGAGAAATTTACAGGGATAAATCGCCAATCAAAAAACGCGAATTTTCAAAACTTTACGATGTAAATTTACTTACAGATATCGGCAAGGACGATAAATTAAAAGTCGTGGTAAATGTATTTCCAGACTGTGAACATCATTATCATCATAGGTCCGTTGACAGGTCCGTGATTATTCTAGGTTAAACTTGGTTCTCCATATACTACTATTTTCCGCAGTTTTCTTCATGTCTTGATAGCTCTCTTTCCCTTTCAAGTCGTCTACTAGCTGAAACCTTTTCCTACTGTGAACATATCAGCAGGTAATTTCCCGTCCATCAATTTTTTTCGTTCGTTGGTGTGTCTGACATTTTTCGTCTCACTGCTCTATTTAGAAAAAAACACGTTTCAGTTGTTTGGCGAGATTAAAATTAGTCAGTCAATCGGTCAGGATGATTTTGTCGAACATTTTATCAGCAGTCTTACCTTATACTTTCCTTCCTATTCCTCTTAATCTTCTCTCTTAATCCATGAGGAACGTGTTCCTCATTTACCATCCATTCCTCCCAGCATTCTCTACTATGTCCCTCCCCCCTTCTCCGCCGCCTTCCTCCCCCCTCCCCCCCCCCCTCGCCCACTCAAAATCATTCCGCACTCTTCCGCAATCGATTCGACGCGGGTTCGGTCGACCTATTCTATCGAAATTCCGGAATACGGAAATCGGATTTAGAATGCCCTTCAACCTCCTTGGCAGATTCGCATACAGATCGCTCCGCATCCCTAATGAAGATAAAACCGCGTCGTTCTATTTGCATCCTTCAACGCATAATCTCCGACAACTAAGTTTTTTTTATTTAGGGAGCAGTCGAGGGTTAAATTCGTTTACGAAACGAAATTTGGGGAAGGAATAGAATGATACATAAAACTAAAGGTAATTTCTGCTCGAAAATATTCAACCTGAATGGCCGCTGAATATTTATTCTTTGAATATCTTGTTTTTTTATGAATCAGTGTTAAATTTTAATTCATTTCCAAAGACAGAAGGATCTTGATCATTCCTTTGTGGGTCGCTTTGCTCAACCGTTCCCTATACGCATCTTCATTTTATATTCACCTCAATGTATTTCACTGATAAGACCGATACTTACGTGGAAATCCATATTAGAACAAACAGATGCGGTAAATAAACACATGTAAAGTATAAATGACTTCGTCGGTGTTTTATTTGTTGCAATCCTTCCTTCTTAAATTTTCCTTTTTAGAATTAAGAAGTTCAAATCAATTGCGCCACTCTATTCGACTAACATGTCCACTGTTTACTCATAAATCATAAAGTAACAAGCTAAGCTTTTTCTTTCATGGCGCCGTGTTTCTTTGTTTCTTACTCCTGTAGTTGCAATGTTCCATTATCACACCATATCACTCAAGGCATCACTTACTCTTTGAAAAGACCTTTATTTTTGACAGAAGGTTAGATCCGATGTTACCTCCGTTTTGGAAGACATTTTTGTGCTTCTCCCCAAAACTATCGATTCCGTATTGGTCGCGGAAGAATTCGAGCTAGTAATCCTATATTTTGAAGGAAAAAAAAACTTAAGTATTCGATTCCACTAACTTTTGTCACCTCACGATTTAGTTCTCAAACTCCAAATAGGGATAATCTCCAACACTGCATGTCGCTGGAAGTAAAAGAGAATTATTTTTAGAGCTTTCAGAACTTGTCCCGGATCAGCTCTAGTACCACGCATAGCCAGTCAAGTTAATTCTGCACAACGTGCTAAAAAGAGGACGCGAATTTCTGCTTCAAAAATGGTACTGTCGGGTGCGTAATGAATGCCGTCGTAAAGTTGAGAGAAATGCGAATTAGTTAAGATTACACAATAAGGCACAAAAGTAATCAAGGCTTGAATAAGGTTTTAGTCGAATTTTGGTTTAAATTTTTAACCGGGTTAGATGTAGACAACTTTAGAGCCAATAGGGTACAATATTATTCATTCTTATTGCGCTAGTCCTGAAGAATTAATTGAATTCGTTTTTAATTCTGAAATTTGGCAACCATTTGGGAAATATTTCGACAAATATTAAGCATAGCGTACATCCTCGGACAATTTTCTAGCTTCTTACGTCCAAAATATATTAAACCACAGCTTTTCCACCGTAATTTATAAGATAATAGCTCTAAATTGGTAATCTTCACCCGAGTGACACAAAGGCACTGTTCAGAAGAAGAAGAAGAAGGAGCTAATTCTGCTAATTACCTTCGGGTTTGCTTAGAGATTCTCTTTAACGAAAGCAACGAAGGAAGAACGGTTTTCTAATCGAAGAAAAATAAAACTAATCTTCGGATTTGATTGGACCCGGAGAAACAAATGGTCGGGAAGATCGAAGAAAGAGTGGATTAAACCCTATCGCGGTTCGGGGTACGTGCGTCGCCTCGAATTCTTCCGAGGTTTCCACGCATCACCCACTCCACTCGACGGAAGAGAAAGCAAGAGAAAAAAGAGAAAGGTTTCGTAACTAAGAGAGTGGAGAAACTAATGTAAGACGAATTGGATAAAGTAAGATGTCAGTTGGCTGATAGTGAAGAGAAAGAGAGAGAGAGATAAGGGAAAGAGAGGTGGCGCTGAAAAGACAACACTTTAGGATATAGAAGGGAACCTCTACCGTTATGGCCTGTCTTAACCACCCTTTCTTTGTCCTGTCCCGTCCACAAAGCACCCTTTAAAACGTTCGAGGAATGGCGAAAATCGTGCGAGTGATGTTCGCAGTGTTCCTAATGATGAGGATAGAGAGAGAGAGAGAAGAGATGGGAGACAGAGAGAGAGAGAGAGTGGGAGGTTTATGGGTGTGTGTGTGTGTAAGGAATGGAGATATGGGGTTAGGTAAGGGTTTCGGAGAAGGGGAGGGGGGCGAGAGTGTTGAGGGCAACCCTTTCCTCCCACACCTTTCCCCCCCCCTCTCTCTCTCTCTCTCTGTACCGTTCTACGTGATGAGACTGTCTGGTGCTAGAGCGCAAATTCTCACGGAGAAGAGAGGGAGGAATAGAGAGAGAGAAGCATCCGCTAGTAGTTGGAGGAGGCGTGGCCAAAGTTGGGGCGCTGCCGCGCCATTGGCGGATGCTCTCGCGGCGTGACCCGAATGGAAAATTCCGGGGTCATGACTCTCTCTCTCTCTCTCTCTCTCTCCTTCTCTCCCTGTTTTTCCCTTTCTCTCTCTCTCTATCTCTATCTCTCCATTACCTCCGTCGAATCTTCGTTGCTATTAATAGACCGGTCAGATTTCCTGCGGGGATTCTATAAAGTTTTTTTTTCTCTCTCTCTCTCTTGTGTTTTCTGGTCAGCGTTTGGGTGAGAGCCGAAAAAAATAAACCGAAGGGAGGTGTTTATTTTTAAGCGGTGGATTATTAGCTCATGGACCGCAGTTTACGACGGTGTGTAGCCGGGGTTTTTTGTCCTTCATCATACACAATATTTTTAAAAATTTCTTTCATCTTTGTGTTTTTTATCCGTCCTACGCTTGGAACCTTTTCGGTACCGGTACCTCTCGATAGTCTGTGTTAATTGGAGAATTAAAAAATTTGTATGATATCGGAAACCACGCTGTTGTTATGATAGGCGAAAATGATCCATCGAACGGTTCTACGGCAGTATGGAAACAAAATGAAGGCAATGCGTATGAGTTGAATTAATTTTATTGGAAATTCACAGTATGTGATGAATCACATTCAGAATGTGGGTAATTAGTTCAATGTTTATTGAAAAGAGTAAAATGAAAAATAAAAATTATTACCGATGTTATTTTAATGGAGGCTGCCGAATTAAAAAAAATAGCTATTGCTGGGAGTTTTACTTTAGCAATGGGCTCAGGTAATCGTTAGTACCTATAAGGTCGAAGAGAAAATTTTTTTGTCATTTTCTTAGAACTTCTTTTATTTGTCTTATTTTGGCAGATAACTCGGCATATCTAGCGGACTACATGGGTGCGTTGCCTATCTTTATCTTTGGAGAACTTTGTAAAAAAAAGGCGAAGGTTCGTGTTCATTTGCGAGTTTTCCGAACCGCTGGTTTGAGATAAACGTGAGGAGGTATTTAATGAACCTACCACCTTGAATCGGTCTCTTAGCGTTTTGCGAGGCCTGTACAAAACGACACACCGAAAATTCTGCATTACGGCAAATTTTAATTGAATAATCCCTTAATTATTCCTTCGAAAAAGGAAAACAACGATGATTCCGTTTGTCTGTACCTCCAGAAAAATTAGTGAATTTATTTTCAAAAATTATCGAAAATAAATTTGCTAATATTAAGGGTTCGTAAAATTATTTCCTTCTGAAATACAATCAAACATTTTTACATTAAGATGGCGACACATTTTATGGCTGGTGTTAACTTTTGGCGTAATATAATTATAATCAATTTTAATAAATATTTCGCGTCAAGATTTGTCTTATTTATTAATATTACAGCATTAAGGAAGAAGGTTCCAATTCAGCCGTGTTCTCGTTAAAAGCTCTTTAAAAAATCTCCTCGTGCTATTTCGAGGAGACATTCTATTCGAGTAAATCAGTTTTCTGCGGATATAGACAATGGCCGCGTTGCGACACGTTGCTTAGAAACAAATACGGCTAAATAGAAAAGTACTCATTCGATTCTATTTAGAGACCTTTCAACTTGAAAATCCATCTCCCTCATAGTGCATGCACCTGAACCGTGTAAAACATTCATTTTCGACTTTCTATTTACCTTTTCCGTGACCCAATTTCATGCTAATTCAACTCCTGAGCGAAAGAAAGAATCATCAAGAGGACACCAAAGTTTTGAGCGCACTATTCCACTGCTTTTTTGGGGGCAGTAATCCACGTTTTCATCATTTATTGGTCGAAAATTAATTTCATTTATTGTTTTTAACGTTATTATAAATATCTTTCGCGACTTTTCATTGTTTGTGTGTTATATAATTATCTCAGGTAAATTATTCCAAAAAACGAGTAAAATTATTCATTATATACCTATATTGGTGATTAAGTGCGTAAATGTTGAAAATATTTCTCTAATAAAATCTACGGAAAATATTTATCCACAATATAATCAGATTACTGGTAATGAATAATTAACTTTCCACAAACAACTAAAAGCTTTTAGAAGCGGAAATAATAATAGTTTAATTCAAATGTTTAGAAATAAATCTAAGATAATCGATTTTAAAATGATCGACTTTGTAAAAAAAACCACGCAACATGAGAAAATTTAATCTAATTTTAAATAATGTATTTAATGCAAATAAGTGAATTAAATTCACACGTTAGACTTGAACTTTTAAACTCGGAAGCAAAATATTTGTTATATGAATGAAAGTGACTTTCCAACGGGAAAGTGACGTTATCTTTTATTCGTAATTTAAACCTCGCTAATTATTCACTCAACTCTACTAGAATATTCAGAGACGCACTCTAATCCCGAAAGAATGTATTTTTTCCATGGAGGTCTCGCAAAATTATTCTGGGACGCCATGTTCTGTTTCTAAATGACAACCAAGTTTTTAATTATTATTTCATGAAAACGGCAACAACCTTCCTTCATTTTAATTAAGGACTTTCATTTGAAATATACCCACCAGGTCAATTTATTTTCTCCTGCGGTTTTAATGCATTTTATTGCCCCTTTCTGAAGCTAATGTGGTTAAAAATTACCTATCGGATTTAAAATTTTTAATTTATAGAAAACGCGATATGTACCTGTAAATCTAATAAGAATATGCAAATTTTATTTAATAAATAAAAATTGTACCGGCTCATTTGTATCAATATATTTTATGCATACATATATAAGTTCGTATAAACAAGTATATGTAAGCAAATGTATAAATATGTTGAACAAATTTTGTTTTTTTTACATTTTTACTACATAATTTATTCAAATAAATTTAAGTTCGTTTATTACGCAAATATGTCGTTACATCTGCGGGTATGTATAGAATTAATTTTCAGAATTAATCGTTAAAAGTTATCGTTATTGTCGAAATGGTTTATGCTACTACAAAATGTAAAACTTTTTACAGAAATATATTCCTAAAATAGTTATGTAGTGGCAAAAATATAGAACTGTGGAGCTATTCCAAAATATCTCTTTTTTATAAAAACTCATCGTGTACTTTCACGGTGGTAATTTATTTTAATCTCTTATGTTGATAAAAATTGATAGAAAATATTCCCGTTCTGAAACAGGAGAATTAATCTGCCACGGTAGTTCAGTGGTGGAATATCCGCCCGGCAAGTGGTAGGTCCGGGTTCGATTCCCGGTCATGGCAGATTTTTTTCACCTGTTTCCTCATTTCCCATCTTATGTTGATCCTAAAAGCGGTCCCCAGTATAATTTCCTTTACATGTTACTTTTGAATTTAATATTTTCCAAAATAATTTATCATCTTAAGCTACGCATTATTCGACATGTATGAAATATTCGCATATTTCATGAAAGAAAAATAATTTATCTATTGACAGATCCCTTTTGCAACTACATATTCAGTAAAAGAAAAACATCTCTCTGACGATAACTCAATTGCCATTTACCGAAATCAGATTCCACTCATTTTCGTAAGAACGATCATTAATTAGCTAACTTCGTCTTTCCTCTCAACCTTGTATGCAATTACCTCGTCGAAGTTTCTCCCTTTGAAAAGCGTGCCACCCACGCGGAATCCGTAATGAAATCGAATCCCGCGAGGCAACAGCGAATTTCCACCCGGCATCTTTCTTCTTTCCGTCAAAAAAATAATCCTTGAGACAAATAAGTGTGGCGTCTCGTAATATCAGAACCCTTTAACTGACTGCATTTAGCATCCTTATTCCGGCACCCAATCTTCCTGAAAGCAGCGCCCATCCGCAGTAAGATAAACCGCGCAATAAAACTGCAAAGTTGGTTCGGCATCTCCTGGAGATATGTGGAGCAAATTTCCAGAAAACTTTTACTGACTTCCTCGGTTTTAATGCGGGAAAGAGATGGGAGGGGGGGGAGGAGAGGCTGTTTGCGACCGTTGGTGAGTAGGGTGTTCAACATGGCCTGAAAGCAGTGTTGGGCGCTTCAATGTCGTATTCCGTAGTCGCGAAGCATTTTGCTGTCTCAATAAAGTTAGCGCGCAAAACATCGTCAAGGTCCATAAATTTTGTGAGAAAACGTAACGCAGGAGAGCGAATTTTTTTTAAAGAAACCGCGAAGTTATGACTGGTACGTACGCCGTATACTCGTTATCCGTGGGACGGTAAACACGATGAGAGTATCAGAAAGTTTTTAACGTTTCGGTTATAAAAAAATGTTTTTATTTTACAAAAATTTTCTCTGCCGTTCTGCATTGTGCAATTTTCAGCTTCTGTTTTTGACGTACATTTTTAGGATCTGCTTGATCGTATTATAAGACTTAACGTCCTCTAGGCGGTGCTAAGCTAAAACCGAAAAGGCGTCATATGTATTCATATTTCTGTTTTCATTTTTTCACTATTATTCCGAGTTTAAATATTCCGTTTTCTTTTTTTCGTAAATCGGGTTCCGCAAGGAGAGATTCGGTTTAATTTCTTTGGAAAGATCGGAGCGACATACTTTTACTTGATTTTAAGAGGTATTTACACCCATAACTTCACATTTTTGAAGACCGAGCTAGATTGCAAGGCACTGTGCCTGCCTTCTAACCCAAAGGTCGCGGGTTTCAATACCGCTTCGGGCATGGAAGTTGTGATTCGTCTTGGGATTTTCCTCTACCGGCAGACAAGCCTTTGGCTTTGCGTGGAAGACGTCATTTAAAAAAATAAATAAACCCCAAATTACGTCATCGCGGTAAATATTGTTTTTTTAACACGATAAGCCAACCGCGTATTATCGGAATTTTAAAAACATTTCTGTTTGGTTTTCGGATAAAACAAATTTCCCCTCTCTTTTTGCGTCATTCCGATAGAGGCACGATCAAATTCTGCCCGCGCAGCTCGGGTCACTTTACTTTTTTTTTTCTGTTTCCCCAAAGGATTATTTTCACCCAGAATAAAAAAATAAAAAACAGAAAGAGAAAAAGCAGGTCGAGATCTTGGGGCAGTTTGGTCGGACGTGATCGTGACCGAATCACGCGATTCGCTCCGGCGTGAAAACTTTTCAAAATAAAGAAAAAGGACCCCTAATTCCCACGGCTGTAACGTTGAACGAGTGCCCGTATCGATGCGTGGGTGTTAGTGTGTGTGTGTGTGTGTGCGTGTGCGGGCGCGATTGAATTTTATTTTCGCGTCGATCCCGTATTTTTTTTTGAACGGAGAACGTGACACGGGGAAGGAAAAAAACTAGTTTTGAATGGTCGAATATGCGCACGGGAGATTTGCTATTGATCCAGGTATTCGTCCGTAAATCAATTTTAAAGAGGAAAAGAATGTAAAGGGTGGGTAGATATGGGTTGCGAGAGGAGGACGGGAAATAAAACTCTTTTAAACGTTCACCCCGGCATGACCCACCGGTGAGTCGCACCGAGTTTTTCTACGGGGCGGCGTGGGTCACCGGTGATTCACGGCGCCTGCTCATTTTTACGTCGATTCATGTGAACCCGGCTCGTGATTGAGTGTTTCTGTTATCAGTCCCGCCACATGAAAGGTATCAAAATTTTTTCTTGGACTTCAACAATGCGCATTACAAAAATAGTATACAAGATTCGTATGTAAATTACGAAACAATTGAATATCTCCTTAATTATTGATTCTGAAAAATAACCATTCAAACAAAAGTTGTAGTAATTACCTTTATCTATAACTTTGCTTATAACAATATATATATATAACAATATATATATATATATATATATATGTGCCCGCCTGATCGAATGTAATCTTATTTTAGATTACATTCGATCAGGCGAAGCCCCCGGGTTGAACGTGTTAAACCGATACGAGCTGCTTTTGACCGCACTCTGCGACGGTTTTGAATGCCCTCCTGCGGCGCTGTGATGTAGCATCATCGCAAGTCGCCCAAAGCGGGTAATCATATGGTGTTGAGCGCGACACACACCTCAAAACTTCGTACTTCCAACGGTCCTTTCTCGCTTCCTCGCCTCTTGCCTCGCAGCTCGTCTCAACTGCCAATGTCAATGGCGTTCCATTACAAACTTTCCCTTTATACTCCCTCACCTGTGCCCTATTTTGATCCCTACTTCTACCTTGCGCTTCCTATCTTGCAGTTTCTCTTACCGCCTCGTTGATCTGGCATAACTCGATATTTTTATCCCATCTCTAACCTCTTTCCCTCTCTCTCTCTCTCCATTTCTCTCCCTTTCTGCTTCTTTATCCTCCTCCACCTGTCACTTTTCCATCTACTCCAGGCATGTCAAACGCGTTGAAGTGATGGGTGTTATAGTAGGGTCGCATAAGGATTACAGTTGATTAATGAGGGCTAGAATTGGCAAAATAGACTTTATCTAGAAGATTGGTCACTTGTTTTGTTATTAAAATCAATGATTTCGAAACCGCGTTCTATTGTGTCTTAAAAACTGGGAAACAATCCTGTGCCCTTTTCAATAAAATAAATCTCGAACGATTTAGCTGTGAGAAAAGTTTAGCATTCGGACAGGAGTGAGGCAGAGAATGGGCTGCCAGTTTCACATGCCTGTCCTACTCCTATCTCGTACATATTTTAATATAATTCCTCCACATATTTTGCTGTTTATCTGTTTCCTTTCCCTCCTCTCTCTTTTCATTCTCTCTCTCTTTCCCTCTGTAACAATGGTTCTCAAAATTTCTGCAGTCGCAGCACCTTTTCAAAGACGGACAAATTCGCGGCACGCCCACCTAGAAACATTGTTGCATATTTGTACGCCATTCGTTCGTTGACACTACACGATCATCAATTTATCCGAAGAAATTATTTCCCTAAAGCCATATTAACACTTCCAAATGTTTATTCACTATCGTTTTTCGCGGCACACCTAACAAATAATTGCGACACCGAGTTTGCTCTATATGCACTCTCCATCCTTTTGTCCTTCCTTCCACTTTCCTTTCTCATTCAACTTCTCCCTGCGCATGCGTAGGTATCAATTCGCTAAGGCATTATTTTCTACTCGATGGATTTCGTACGGGGGCAACTAAGTCGCCAACAGAAGGCTGTTACGTATGCTTGGTGGTTAGTGAAAGGTGTTTACCCTCCGATTATAGTTAGAATCGGTACAGCGGAGTTCTCATAGTTGTTTTCAACTCGAAATAATCTGATTCTCTCGAGGGAGCAGGTTACTTTTGCCTCTGATGGATCGCGGACGCTAGCAAAGATTACGGCTTCTTAGTTTCAATAAGGTTGGATTATTTTCCAGATCATTTGTTTTTTTATTAAATGGCGGTACTTGAGAATACGAATTAGTAAACGAGCAAAGCACTAATTTCATCAAGACTTTTAAAAAGTCATTCTTAATGCACGGCAAATGTTTGTGTGATTTATAAAATTTTATCAAACGAGCTAATCCGCTGTATTCAACGATGCTTATTTATGCGATCGTTAACGTTAATAGCTATAAAGATAAGGATATAGCTTCACAGCGAAAAAAGTAAAATAAGTACCTATATATTTTAGCGAATTTTTTATAGTAAGGAAGTTTCTAGTCGTAAACTTTATATATCAGATGTTAGAAAACTAGAAAAGTACCCAAAAAGTTATAGTTGTGAATAGGAAAGGGTTGCAACGCTGTAACCGTTTTATATATCTATAATATATAGATGCTTCTTACACATGATATATCATATATATAGGAGGATACAAAATTATGAGGCACTTCCAGATGTACCAGAAACTTGAAATTTGGTAGGATTACAGGTTTTTGGTCACAACCGAAGGAAAAAATCCGAAATTGGCAAAATTCCTATTTTGAGGGGCTATTTTGGCCCCTTTTTGCCCCATTTTTTGCCCATAAGAAAGCATGTAAATTGGTGCAGAGGTTTTTATATTTGCATTTTAAAATTACTTCCCATCAAGCTACGAACTCGAGACTTAAACTGTCGGATAGGATATAAATTGTAGTTTCTTATTTTTGAAGACGGAATTCAAATCCGAGTAGAATTAGCGTAAATTTATAGTTTTTATCGGAAAAAAGTGGTAATTTTTCTGGGTCTAACAATAGGCTTCCTAGGCAACAGTCTTAATGCCTTCATATGGGTAAGCTATTAATGGGAATCAGAGGCTTATATTTTAATGCCTTTAATGTTAAACTATGCCTAATGGAGGAAATCCTATATTGTAATAATCCTCATTTTTGGAGCTCTTTTGCCCCAGTATTGCTCCATACGACTACAGAAATGATGAGGCAGCTCCATGTAACCCAGAGACTTGAAATTTGGCCTGGCTATAAAACCTTTATTGCAACCGAAGATAAAATAAAACTGCGAAAATTCCAAATTTTAAGGGCGGTTTTGCCCTATTTAATACCCATACCAGTGTGAAAATAATATGGCAATTCTTAATGAGATGCAAACATGAAATTTTGCAGAATTATGGATTTTTAATTACAACAGAAAGAAGAAATTCGATACCGTGAAAATTCGAAATCTTAGCAACTGTATTGCCACATAATTTTCCTATGCAACGAGTAAAATTATAATGCACTTCTTAATGAGCTACAAAGTTGAAATTTGATACGGATATATGATTTTGCACAAAATTGATTGGGAATAATTTGAAATTGTAAAAAGGCTAAATATCAAAACTGCTTGCAGAATGCAAGCACACATTAACTAGTATAATATATCATGTGTAAGAAGCATCTATATATTATAGATATATAGGAGGATACAAAATTATGAGGCACTTCCAGATGTGCCAGAAACTTGAAATTTGGCAGGATTATAGGTTTTTGGTCGCAACAAAAGCAAAAAATCCGAAACTGGCAAAATTCCTATTCTGAGGGGCTATTTGGCCCCTTTTTGCCACATTTTTGGCCCATAAGAATACATGTAAATTGGTGTAGAGGTTTTTATATTTGCATTTTAAAATTACTTCCCGTCAAGATACGAACTCGAGACTTAAACTGTCGGACAGGATATAAATTGTAGTTTCTTATTTTTGAAGTCGGAATTCAAATCCGAGTAGAATTAACGTAAATTTATAGTTTTTATCTAAAAAAAGTAGTAATTTTTCTGGGTCTTACAATAGGTTTCCTTGGTAACAAGCTCTATCCTTTCATATGGGTAAGCTTTTAATGGGAATCAGAGGCTTATATTTTAATGCTGTTAATGTTAAACTACACCTAATGAATGAAATCCAATATTGATATAATCCTGATTTTTGGGGCTGTTTTGCCCCATTATTGCCCAATTCGAGAATAAAAAAGGCGAAGCCGCTGCGTAGGAACCAGAGACTTGAAATTTGGCACGGTTATAGAAATTTCATTGCAACCTAAGATAAAATTATAAAATTACAAAAATTCTCATTTTTAAGGGGCGGCTTTGCCGCTTTTCGGCCCCATGCGAGAACAAAAAATGCGAGGCAGCTGCATAGGACCTAGAGACTTGAAATTTGGCACGATTATAGAATTTTCATAGCAAACTAAGATAAAATTGTAAAATTGCAAAAATTCCAATTTTTAATGTGTGGTTTTGCCCCTTTTCGGCCCCATACGAGTGTGATAATTATAAGGCAATTCTTAATGGGATACAAACTTGAAATTTGGCGGAATTATGGGTTTTTAGTTACAACAGATGGAACATATCTGAGAGTGTAATAACTCATAATGTTAGGGGCTGTTTTGCTCCATTATTACCCCATACGAGGATTAAAATTATAAGGCACTTCTAAATGAACAACAAACTCCAAATTTGACATGGTTATATCATTATGTACAACATCGCTTGGGAATAATTAGAAAATGCTTGCAGAATGCAAGCACATAACAACTAGTCTATAATATATAGATGCTTCTTACACATGATATATCATATATATAGGAGGATACAAAATTATGAGGCACTTCCAGATGTGCCAGAAACTTGAAATTTGGTAGGATTATAGGTTTTTGGTCACAACCGAAGGAAAAAATCCGAAACTGTCGAAATTACTATTTTGAAGGCCTATCTTGGCCCCTTTTTGCCCCATTTCTTGCCCATAAGAAAACATGTAAATTGGTGTAGAGGTTTTTATATTTACATTTTAAAATTACTTCCCGTCAAGATACAAACTCGAGACTTAAACTGTCGGATAAGATATAAATTGTAATTTCTTATTTTTCAAGGCGGAATGCAAATCCGAGTAGAATTAGCGTAATTTTATAGTTTTTTATCGCAAAAAATTGCTAATTTTTCTGGGTCTAACAATAGGTTTCCTTGGTAATTAGCTCTATCCTTTCATATGGGTAAGCTTCTAATGGGAATCAGAGGCTTATATTTTAATGTTGTTAATGTTAAACTACACCTAATGAAGGAAATCCGATATTGATATAATTCTCATTTTTGGGGCCGTTTTGCCCCATTATTGCCCCATTCGAGAACAAAAAAGGCGATGCAACTGCATAGGACCCAGAGACTTGAAATTTGGCATGGTTATAGAAATTTCATTGCAACCTAAGATAAAATTACAAAAATTCTTATTTTTAAAGGGCAGTTTTGCCCCTTTTCGGCCCCATGCGAGAACAAAAAATGCGAGGCAGCTGCATAGGACCTAGAGACTTGAAATTTGGCAGGATTATAGAATTTTCATGGCAAACTAAGATAAAATTGTAAAATTGCAAAAATTCCTATTTTTAATGTTTGGTTTTGCCCTTTTTGGGCCCCATACGAATGTGATAATTATAAGGCACTTCTTAATGAGATACAAACTTGAAATTTGGCAGAATTATGGGTTTTTAGTTACAACAGATGGAAAAAATCTGAGACTGTAATAATTCTTAATGTTAGGGGCTGTTTTGCTCCATTATTGCTCCATACGAGGATTAAAATTATAAGGCACTTCTAAATGAGCAACAAACTCCAAATTCGATATGGTTATATGATTATGTAACACATCGCTTGGGAATAATTTGAATTTGTAAAAATGTTAAAATTTGAAAATGTTTGCAGAATGCAAGCACATATTAACTAGTATAATATATAGACGCTTCTTACACATGATATATATATATATATATACATTTACATAAATACCTGCAAGCCGCTAGAAGCGTTTGGCAGGGGGTGTCACAACACCAAGTGAAGTCTAGCTAATTCCTCTGTTGGATTGTCTTATCGCGTCTGGGAAAAAGGATCGGTAGTATTTCTCTGTTCTAGCGGTAATTTCGAGATATTTTCTCCTGCACTGTGATCTAACATTACGTTCACTAACACCGATGGGGACGACTATGCCGCGTACGTCTTCAACGAATTCGGAACTTTCAAATTTTTAGGAGGATACAAAATTATGAGGCACTTCCAGATGTGCCAGAAACTTGAAATTTGGTAGGATTATAGGGTTTTGGTCACAACCGAAGGAAAAAATCCGAAACTGTCGAAATTCCTATTTTCAGGGGCTATTTTGGCCCCTTGTTGCCCCATATTTTGTCCATAAGAAAACATGTAATTGGCGTAGAGGCTTTCATATTTGCATTTTAAAATGACTTCTCATCAAGATGCGACCTGTTTTACTAGGTATTAAAAACAATGATTTAGATACCACGTTCTGTTGTATTTCAACAACTAAGACAAAATCTCGTGTCCTTATCATAAAATGAAGTATTTATATAACATCCGAACGATTTAGCACAAGAGAGACACAACTCATATATATTTTATATATGTATTTAATACACAGTTTTAACCGTCGAATAAAGCAAAAATTCGCACTTATCTACATGAAGAAAATCGCATTTATCTACCTATTTATATAAAGAAAGGAACAAAACTGGTTTTAACCACCAGAAATTAAGTAGTAAAGCTACAAATGTAAAAATATGGGGGCTAGCATGGCAACCTCCCTGGACCGACCCGAGGAGGGGATTTTCCAACGTGTCCGGTCGTTGTCACCCCTCCCCTTGGTACCTAATTACCCAAGCGCCATCGAGTACGATACCAAGGTGAAGACCGGGAGCATCGGTCGACATACTCGAGTCGGACCCAGGTCGGAAGAAGAAGCCAATTGCTTCTGACCAGCCCCAACCAACCTTCAACTTCTCGGGGTATATATACTCTACAAAGCTTGAAGTCACCCATTTTACCAGCGTTTACTATAGGTTTTGGCAGACTTTCCCGAACGGCTACTACGTTAATCGCATACCCTCCCAGTAAATACGTATCCCCCCCCTATTCTCCTTCAAATGGATATTAGAAATATTGCATCTTATCAATCTTTAGTAAATCTGGTAAAGTTAAACGCCCAGAGGCTACCAAACCTCTAGAATACGACCATAGGACTTCGGCGAAAATGAGAGTTGTCATGGTAGCTCATCGTAGGCTTTGTTGTAAAACTGATAAAATCACATATTTTCCCCATTCTAAACGCGTTTTTACGCTAATTCGATCAGGATTCGGATTCTCTCTTCAATAAAAATAAACTTTGTTTTTTCCTTCATAGAATAATCCAAGTCTCAAGTTCGTACTATGTTTCTAAGTAATTTTAAAATCCAAATGAATATAAGCTTCACTCATCTTTATGGTATTCAAATGGAGAAAATGAATAAAGAAAATATTTTTTTTAATTAGAAAGGTCAATAAAATCCGTATAATAACCTGACTACATCACTTATCTCTTTATTCCGGATAAAATGACACATTCCTCTTGTTTCTATGTGTTGTAGTTGCTTAGTTATAAACACTCGAACCTAATGGTGTTTTACTGAACGCGGCCGTTACGTACGTCGTCGAAAGGTTAGGGATAATAAACCGAAGTCTTTCCAGTGATTATTCATGGTTAAACCTAGTTCTCCATATACTCCTATTTTTCGGCCTTCTTCACGTATGTCTTGATAGCTCTTTTCCTTTCAAATCTTCTGTCAGCTGAAAACTTTTCCTATCTCTTTCTATTTTTCCATTCAATTTTCTTAACGTTATAACGGTAAAAATAATTACCACGAACGGAATTAATTACAGCCTCTTTCCATTTATTCAAATACCGCATTTGCATTTTACATTAAAACCTTTCGCATAAGAAGTTTTTTTTTCCAAAATTCTCCGAATTTCGGAAATGAATTAGTTTAGCCCGATAAATTTATAGTTTTTATCGTAAAAAAGCTGTAATTTTTCTCGGTCTAACAATAGGCTTCCTTGGTAACAAGCTCTATCCTTTCATATGGGTAAGCTTTTAATGGAATCAGAGGCTTATATTTTAATGCTGTTATTGTTAAACTACACCTAATGAAGGAAATCCGATATTGATATAATCCTGTTTTGCCCCATTCGAGAACAGAAAAGGCGATGCAACTGCATAGGACCCAGAGACTTGAAATTTTGCACGGTTATAGAAATTTCATTGCAACCTAAGATAAAATTACAAAATTTCTCATTTTTAAAGGGCGGTTTTGCCCCTTTTCGACCCCATACGAGAACAAAAAATGCGAGGGAGCTGCATAGGACCTAGAGACTTGAAATTTGGCACGATTATTGAATTTTCCTGGCAAACTAAGATAAAATTGTAAAATTGCAAGAATTCCAATTTTTAATGAGTGGTTTTGCCCCTTTTAGGCCCCATACGAGTGTGATAGTTATAAGGCACTTCTTAATGAGATACAAACTTGAAATTTGACACGGTTATATGATTCTGTACAACATCGATTGGGAATAATTTGAATTTGTAGAAATGCTAAAATTTGAAAATGCTTGCAGAATGCAAGCACACATTAACTAGTATATATATATACACAAACATACATATACATACACACACACACGATCCCGAAGAAGAAACTGAGTCGAGCAAAATTATTTTGCAACTGATCACAAGGGAAATAATTTAAAAGGAACTTCGGGTCGCGGTCGGAGAGAGAAATAGAAAAAACCCAAAGGGGTACCAAGAAAAGGGACAATTCATTCATCACGTTAACCGGAAATGGGTCACGCCGTCACACGGAATGGAGATGCTGTCACGTGACCAACCTCTGCTATAACCGCAGATGGTCGGACGCTACGTTGTATCATTAAAAACTAAAAATAAATGAAATTGCGCTATTCCTTAGGTATTTTTTTCTAGAATATTTCAAACGGTCAGTACGTTGCGGGTTTGGATCTCGCAGCACGCGCGCCTAATTTCGTTCCCTACATTTAGCGGGAAAAGTGGCATAAGCGCGATCCGCTCGTTTTAACTGGATGACGTCCAAATGTGCACAGACAGCCCCGACCGTGGTTAAAGCTCCTTCTCCCATTGTTTGTTCCTTAGGAATTCTGAATTTACGACCTGCTTCTCTCTCTCTCTCCGTTTCGACTGCGGTTAAAGGAGCCCGAGCGATGCGTAAGCCGAAACACTGACTAGTAAGCCTCCCGGATCGACGCTAAACGAAGGATCGCATTGGAAGTTTATCCCTTCCGGAGCCGGTTGTTTGGAAGGAATACGACCCTCTTTCGCGAAAGGTGTGGTAGGGGAGAAGAGAGGTCTGACATGAGATGGAATCGATATGCCTTTTATTATGTTTCAAAAGTCTGCCTAGTTTTCTTCGCTATCAGACGCTAAGACGCTATTCTGTTGCTAATCATGAAGATCGTTTTGGTGCATGGGGGAAAGAATATTTTTGAAAAAAGTGTCAAACCAACCGCGAATTATCCATAAGTTTATTTTGTAGCTATGTACCAGGAATTGTATTGGTGCGATAGCGAGTAAGTTAATCTAATTTAAATATCGGGTAACGTGACAGTACATTCCTTCTATCTCAACTAAAATTAACAGAACAAAAATATAGTTAAACTGCTAGTAGTTCTTGACGTGTATTTAAAAACTATACGCCCAGAACAATTTTAATTGTTCTAGTTTGATAAACATCGACTGCAACGGTAATGGCAATTAGTATTTAATCGAAGTTTCAACGAGTAATTAGCCTCAGAATTTAATCACCCGAGGAAACTTTTTACGGAAAATATTGCCTTGGGATATTTAGCCACTAAAATTAACCACTATTTAGATATAACATAAGATTGAATTTTATCCTTGTCGCAAGTAAGTTCATCTTTACGCATTATTTTCATTTTACCAGACCCCATTCTTGTATCGCTATTATCTGTCTTAATTATCCACAGAAACCTCATATTTCTTATCATTATGCCTTCTATTCAATGCATGCGCGTACAAACTTTTTTGTGCCCACTCGTAAGTTGGATTATGAATTCAGCATTGTTACTGTATCAGACGACGAACTCCACAATGTTACTCGTAAACAGTTGATAGAGCACGTTTTCTCCCCTCTGTATGAAACTGCGAGCGTCGCCCAATCTGCACACTTCTAATTTCGAATTCTAAACTTCTGCAGTTCTCTAGCGTTCATCAGAGTAAAAGTGAGGCGTTAGATTTGAAAATAGCTCAGTTCATCGGTGACTGGCGGAGCTTAGCTCTACGTTAAGGATGTCTTCTACATTCATTAACCTCCTTGCTTTCGTGTTCAGAGGTAACCACAGCGCATGAGAATATTTGTCGCTGTCATTGTGTTTTAGTCTGTAATTTGTCACTTTGCCCAGAGGGGTTATTTTGACTCCTTCGTCTAGCCCTTTGACCTCAGTGTTCAATTAAAGAGTCCTCTAAGTTTCACCTAGGTTTTCAAGGTTAAGCAAACAAACTTAATGAATAGCAAATGACATTATATAGGAAATTTTGTGGTAAAATATTTCCACATTGATTAATCAAATGTTTTTTAAAAGCAGCATTCTAAATATACTGTTCAAAATTTAGTTCCGCGTCTTTAACAATTTGATGTCTCTGCCATATAAACCCGTCTAAAAATGTTGTGACTCCACGAGATGCTCTTATCATTTACATTCTTTCATTATGCCTCTCTGCTTCTTCTTCTACCTGCGCAATTCGAAGCTGCTCATTTCGAAGCTGCTCATGGTGGTAACTTGCCTGTATAATGACGGTTTTGGATCTAGCAGTTTTGCATGCTCCAAATTTAAACGAGATTTTTTCGGTGTGCTGAAAATATCTATTTTCAGCACACCGAAAGTTTTTGTTTCATTTTCATGTGTTTTTTATTAGATTTACTAGTATATAAGCCCGTCAATATGACGGGAAGGAATGTATTATTTAACTTAAAATCTCGTAATTATTATTCTTATAAACAATTTATTCATATCCTTCAAATATCAAAAATTAATTCTAAATTCTAGCGGATAATAACTTCGAATTATATTATCACATAGTATATTCTATTAGTTGCATTTCTTCCACGCCTTAGAAACGGCAGTCGAGCGCTACAGACATAAATGACGTCCCGAACTCTTGATTGGCTTGCCATTCAACCAATGAAAACGCCGACTGAGATTATACCATCACGCGTAACCAAGCAAATTTTGTAAAAGGGTTTATTTTTATTTGTTTCTAATAACATTTATTTGTTGTTACATTTAAAAGTGTGTGCGAGGAAGCTTCTCTCTATTGGCAGATTTATCATTGTTTTAATACCTTGTTTTTAATAGAAATGTTTGTATTCCGTTATAATTCAACCAGAATTACTTTATCACTATTGTCCCTTAAATATTTTGGATGGAAAATTGAAACTTACGTCGCTAATAATGTTTCAATAATCCTCAGACGATCAGTTGGAAAAAATGAATTCCACAAGTAGTGGAAATTACCTCTTCCATAAGTTCTCGCCATGTTCTAAATTGGCATCGATCAGTGTGACGCAAGGGACGGGGGGGGGGGGGGGTCGGTGACCTGCTGTCGACCCAGAATGCCTCGCGGGGCACACGTAATACGTACCGCGCGGCTTCCCAACTGGAATGAAATGAGTCGTTCTAGACGAACGTGAAACGTTTGAGCTTAAAAATTGCAACGCGTGTATGGGGAAACGTCGCTTCCGAGTTGTGCATAGACGTGTAATAATTTAAGCGATTATCATTTTATGCATGCGGACGAACTGCGGAATATCAATATCCTTCCTTTATTTTTTACGAGTTGCACGTAAATATCCTAATGGTTAAATATCTTTCTTTCTTCTGCCACTTGAATCACGGTGTTCGGTAAACGAAATAATAATTATTTCGACACAATATGAATGCATAATGCACAAGTAAATGTGGATGAAAAGGAAGTTTCTACATTAGGGAGATTTTAAGTCTGTTCAATCCTTTTTTGTTGTAGATGCTCTCGTGAAATAGCATACTAACTAACCAACTACAGTAATCGAATTTTGTATATTAAAAATATAAATATGAAAAGAAATGATAGTTATGCCGTCAAGAATAAATTGCAATTTTATTTCAGAAGGAAAAATACTAAAAAGAATAAAAATGTCAACGTATACTGGTTATATTAGTGGACTGCTATTTATTTACCGTTCAATATCACAAGTAAGCTAAATCCAGGTGGAAATGACTGCTACAATAACGAACCCACAAATATGTTTGATTTATACATTAATTAAACTCCTAAAATTACACATATGTATACAATATCTGCACCTAATAATATCATACTGTATGAATTCTGTTATGAAGACACTTGAAAATAGTCGGGTCACACGAATCACGGTCTGTATTCACTGCCAGAAGTCTAGATTAGGAGCTGTTTGGTTATAGAAATGTAGAGCCTCGCATTTCTTAGTACTTGCTCTTGAGTCATTATACATTATGGTGAGCACCAAACAAGTATTCGTTGCAATATTAATTTGATTTATTTGTGTAACTCAATGGAATTGCAGAAAACATGATAAAATATATATTTTTGACAAATGAAAATGTTAGTTTTTACTTTTTTTAAGTCGGTAAATTTGGCAGAAGTTAAAATTTCCTTACTTGTAACGCAAAGTCGAGAAAATTTTAAATGCAATTACACTCTCTCCCAAACATTCTTTGGATGCGAAGATTAATTTACGCCAATCCGTGAAAGAGGTTCTGGAATTTAAAAGTGCATTTTAACTAATTGAAGGCACGCGTTTGTGTTGCGGGCTTCATTAATTTTCTTGATTACATTAAAAATCCCGCTGTTACTGAAATCTGTGCCTTTGGAAAGATATGAAAGTATAAAAATTCCTTGAATTGAGCTAGGATTAATATATATATATATATATATATATATATATATATATATATATATATATATATATATATATATATATATATATATATACTAGTTAATGTGTGCTTGCATTCTGCAAGCATTTTCAGATTTTAGCATTTTTACAAATTCAAATTATTCCCAATCGATGTTGTACAGAATCATATAACCGTGTCAAATTTCAAGTTTGTATCTCATTAAGAAGTGCCTTATAACTATCACACTCGTATGGGGCCTAAAAGGGGCAAAACCACTCATTCAAAATTGGAATTCTTGCAATTTTACAATTTTATCTTAGTTTGCCATGAAAATTCTATAATCGTGCCAAATTTCAAGTCTCTAGGTCCTATGCAGCTGCCACGCATTTTTTGTTCTCGCATGGGGCCGAAAAGGGACAAAACCGCACTTTAAAAATGAGAATTCTTGTAATTTTATCTTAGGTTGCAATGAAATTTCTATAACCGTGGCAAATTTCAAGTCTCTGGGTCCTATGCAGTTGCATCGCCTTTTCTGTTCTCGAATGGGGCAAAACAGCCCCAAAAATGAGGATTATATCAATATCGGATTTCCTTCATTAGGTGTAGTTTAACATTAACAGCATTAAAATATAAGCCTCTGATTCCCATTAAAAGCTTACCCATATGAAAGGATAGAGCTTGTTACCAAGGAAGCCTATTGTTAGACCGAGAAAAATTACAGCTTTTTTACGATAAAAACTATAAATTTATCGGGCTAAACTAATTCATTTCCGAAATTCGGAGAATTTTGGAAAAAAAAACTTCTTATGCGAAAGGTTTTAATGTAAAATGCAAATGCGGTATTTGAATAAATGGAAAGAGGCTGTAATTAATTCCGTTCGTGGTAATTTTTTTTACGGTTATAACGTTAAGAAAATTGAATGGAAAAATAGAAAGAGATAGGAAAAGTTTTCAGCTGACAGAAGATTTGAAAGGAAAAGAGCTATCAAGACATACGTGAAGAAGGCCGAAAAATAGGAGTATATGGAGAACTAGGTTTAACCATGAATAATCACTGGAAAGACTTCGGTTTATTATCCCTAACCTTTCGACGACGTACGTAACGGCCGCGTTCAGTAAAACACCACATAGAAACAAGAGGAATGTGTCATTTTATCCGGAATAAAGAGATAAGTGATGTAGTCAGGTTATTATACGGATTTTATTGGCCTTTCTAATTTTAAAAAATATTTTCTTTATTCATTTTCTCCATTTGAATACCATAAAGATGAGTGAAGCTTATATTCATTTGGATTTTAAAATTACTTAGAAACATAGTACGAACTTGAGACTTGGATTATTCTATGAAGGAAAAAACAAAGTTTATTTTTATTGAAGAGAGAATCCGAATCCTGATCGAATTAGCGTAAAAACGCGTTTAGAATGGGGAAAATATGTGATTTTATCAGTTTTACAACAAAGCCTACGATGAGCTACCATGACAACTCTCATTTTCGCCGAAGTCCTATGGTCGTATTCTAGAGGTTTGGTAGCCTCTGGGCGTTTCACTTTACCAGATTTACTAAAGATTGATAAGATGCAATATTTCTAATATCCATTTGAAGGAGAATATCGAGGGGATACGTATTTACTGGGAGGGTATGCGATTAACGTAGTAGCCGTTCGGGAAAGTCTGCCAAAACCTATAGTAAACGCTGGTAAAATGGGTGACTTCAAGCTTTGTAGAGTATATATACCCCGAGAAGTTGAAGGTTGGTTGGGGCTGGTCAGAAGCAAGTGGCTTCTTCTTCCGACCTGGGTCCGACTCGAGTATGTCGACCGATGCTCCCGGTCTTCACCTTGGTATCGTACTCGATGGCGCTTGGGTAATTAGGTACCAAGGGGAGGGGTGACAACGACCGGACACGTTGGAAAATCCCCTCCTCGGGTCGGTCCAGGGAGGTTGCCATGCTAGCCCCCATATTTTTACATTTGTAGCTTTTCTACTTAATTTCGCGTGGTTAAAACCTGTCTTCGTGTGCAACGTTTTGTTCCTTTCTTTATAGAAATAGGTAGATAAATGCGATTTTCTTCATATAGATAGGTAGATAAGTGCGAATTTTTGCTTTATTCGACGGATAAAACTGTGTATTATATACATATATAAAATATATATGTATATATGAGTTGTGTCTCTCTTGTGCTAAATCGTTCGGATTTTTTATAATACTTCATTTTATGATAAGGACACGAGATTTTGTCTTACAATTAGTTGTTGAAATACAACAGAACGTGGTTTAATCATTGTTTTTAATACCTAGTAAAAACAGGTGCCCAATCTTATAGATAAATTTTATATTGCCAATACTGGCCCTCATTAATCAACCCTAATGTTAATGCGGCCCTTCTGTAGTACCCATCATTTCAATGCGGCCCTGATGCTTCTTCGAATTTGACATGCCTGGTATAGAGCAATACTGGGGCAAAACAGCTCCAAAAATGGGGATTACTACAATATCGGAATTCCTTCATTAGGCATAGGTTAACATTAAAGGCATTAAATTATAATGATTCCCATTAAAACCTTACCCATATGAAAGGATAGAGCTTGTTACCAAGAAAAATTAGCAATTTTTTGCAATAAAAACTGTAAAATTACGTTAATTCCAATCCGATTTGAAATAAGAAACTGCAATTTTACCCCATCTACAACCTCTGAAAATTTCAGCTCTCCATCTATTGTAGTTTTGGCCAGACATTAGTATCCTCCTATATCCTCCTCTGTAAGAAGAGAGCTTGTAGTATAGACAAGTGAATGTGTGCTTGCATTCTGCAAGCTTTTTCTCTCATTTAATAAGAAAGACTAAAAGCCGACAAAAAAGTTGTAAATGCAAAAGCGCCTTGGACCTATTTCAATGGTTTTCTTATGGGAAATAATCTCAAATTTAAGGCTACCTGGAATCGAACCGATGACACCTAGGCAGGAGTTGGCAAATACTATGGGGATATACTCATGACATCTACAAACCCTGAACATATCATCTATTTATTCCTCTTAGTTTCGTCTATATGAAGGAATTCATTTTTTCCATGCTTTCTTATGGGAGATATACCGGATCATCCGGAGCCGAACCCAGGACACTTGCGGTTAAAGTGTCAACGGTTCCCATTAGATCTTGTGGATATATAACATCCCTCCAAGTTTCAATTCTCTGCCATATCCGAAAGTGCTCTAAATTAATTTTCAAATATGCCGCAATGCTTTTCTTATGGGAAAAAATGGAAATTTATGAATTTCTGGAGTCGAACCCATGACATCTAGATATGAGATCTCAATTTTTCTGGCGGTTTCTCCATGCCATCTACAATTACTGAAAATTGCAGCTCTCCATCTATTGTAGTTTGGGCCAGACATTAGTATCCTCCTATATCCTCCTCTGTAAGAAGAGTGCTTATAGAATGACTAGTGAATGTGTGCTTGCATTCTGCAAGCATTTATCTAATTTTATTATAAAGAGTAAGAGCCGACAAATAAATTTTAAACTCATAAGTGCCCTGCACCAATTTCAATGCTTTTCTTATGGGAAATAATCTCAAATTTTAGGCTGCCTGGAGTCGAACCGATGATACCTACGCAGGAGTTCTCAAATACTATGAAGATATTCCCATGACATCTACAAACCCTGAAAATATCAGCTCTTTATTCCTCTTACTTTCGTCTATATGCAGGAATTAATGTTTTCCATGCTTTCTTATGGGAGATATACCGAGTCGTCTCGAGTCGAACCCAGGCGACTTGCGGTAAAAGTGATAACGGTTCTCAATAGATCTCGTGGATATCTAACAACCGTCCAAGTTTCAATTCTCTACCTTGTCGGAAAGTGCCATAAATTAATTTTCAAATATGTCGCAATGCTTTTCCTATGGGAAAAAATGGAAATTTAGGAATTTCTGGAGTCGAACCCATGACACCTAGGTATGAGATCTCAATTTTCCTGCGGTTTCTCCATGCCTTCTACTATTACTGAAAATTGCAGCTCTCCATCTATTGTAGTTTGGGCCAGACATTAGTATCCTCCTATATCCTCCTCTGTAAGAAGAGAGCTTATAGTATAGATATGCGTAACGACAAGGTTTGAAATTTCTTGACGGTTTCAATTTCAAAAGAAAGGATAGGTGGATGACGAATGACAACTAATTTTTTTTCGAATCGGACAAATTTATCAAACTTTTTTCTAGAGAATTCGACGTTTGTTCGTTCCTTCCTTTCGAGGAGTGATTAATTCTGTTAAAATCTCGTTGGAAGACGACGGGGGAAAACTTGCCCCATTTCCGGTATAAATGCAATCCGTATCGACTGTACTCCAGAAGATTTTTAAATTTACGACGCTTGCACACAAATTTATATTCCATCATTTTTCATCGTACTAGTTCCTTCATGTTCAGTAAATGATAAATTTAAGCAATGACTCCTTTTTTCGTTCATAACCATTTCGTTTTTCAAATACCTAGCGAATAACATTTATATTTATAGTTGTTCTCTCATCCTTGTCAAATATTTCAATCGGCTCATACATAACTCATTAGATGGCAATTAAAATATCAGCATCTTTACGTACGTGTGCTGTCTTCGAGGTAATTCATCCACTCATAGTTGGTCGTAATATTTTAATTACTCGTTTCCGGTAACTCGACCCTTCCAAGACATTACGATGATTGTTTAATAATATTTTTCATCAAATTTCATGATTCTCATACCTCGTAACTTCGAAATATGCCATTCGAAACAACATCTATCAGACTGAGAAAGTCGTCTTGAGTACCTGTTAAACTCGATCTAATATGCATCCGTAATTACGTTGTTTGTTACGGCTTTATTTTATGGCCCTTTTTTGTTACCGCATTTAACAAGCTTAAAATCCGTCCAAGTTTTCCCCATTAAAAACATGGTTGAGGACGTCACAGATACATCCAAGAATTCTCGACTCTTCCTCGCTTATAATTACTCGTACCTTCTTCCTCATCAATATTCATCACTATTAAGGTCGAGCTGAGTTTACTCGTGCAAGCACTGCTCGTGAGAGGTGTCTTTTTTCCCTACCGACTCTTTATTCCCAACTTATACATTTATCTCCTCGAAACCACTCGTGTACACACGCGAACAATTTGGAACTTTCTTATCTGGCTAGGAAGGAAAACTGTGGAAGGGGAGGAGGGCTTCAAACACAATCATTTCGGACTTGTTACCAAAAATTGTTTACTTAAGACACGTGCGAGACGCTATAAAGTGACAAAATTGGTGGAATTCCTGTTAAGCGGTTATAATAAACGAAAGAAGTTATTCACGCTGCGTTCTCTCAAATCTGCCCTAATATAACTCTTGGCAGGGTTGAGTAAACCTTTCTGCATCGCATTATTGCTTGGGAAACTCGCATGTGTGAAATAAGAAATGTTTTTCGCCAAAGTCGACAAAAAAAATGTTCGGATATTCTTTCTTTTAAGTCCGCATTATGATGATATTTACTCAGTGCCCTTAACGTGGAATTCTATTTACTAAATAAATAGCAGACTTGTAAATCTTAGAAAGCCTGAACGGCTTGTATTCGTGATGCGAACCGTAAGGCATGCTTTTGAGGTAACTTTTACGCTTTAAATAAAAACACTCAGTGTACATGGCTATAATATTTGTACCTGTATCCATAAATTCCTTAGAAATAACGTTTCGTGATGTCAGCGTCGTGCACGAAAAAATTGCGTTCCCTCTTGGTGATAACGCTTATCCTCCGTATTCTTGTCGCTACACAAATCTCGCTTCGCAAGCAACATAACAACGCATACCAAAACACAGTCTGACTCGATTATTATAATAACCCATTGGAACGGGAAAAAAGAACGATCCTTCTAACGTTCCCCTATTTTACGAATGCGCTCCCGTGTTGAAACTCATTCCCCCCGAAACGCGCCTCCTTTAAAATACCTTTTTTATCGAAGGGAAATTCGCAAGGACGCGTCCTTTCTTTCGTCCTCTCGGGAATCGATTTCTCGAGTTAGAGAGAGAGAGAGAGAAAAAAAAGCATTTTCCTTTAACCGCGCATAAATGATGCACGCTCGATCAAGGGTCACGCCCTCTCCTTTTAACCCTTTAGGCTCGTCCTCGCTGTGTTTTAAGGGCGGTAAGGTTGGTAGATCTCTATCCAGAACCAGAAGCTATTTACTTCTATATATTTCTCCATCTGTCTAACCCCTTCGCATGCAAGCAATAGCGTTCGCTTCCCCCCTTTAGCGTTCTCCCCGCTCGCAACACTTACCGTTATTGCATATATGGCGGCCCCCCTCAGGCAGCAATCTCTGAGAGGAACAGAAACTCCACCCCCGTACACGTCAGTAGTGCCGCCAAAGGTATGGGGTGGAGACGCTTAGATTATTGGGAGTATTCTCGCGGTACAAAGATGGAGGTAAATGGAGAGAGAAGAAGAAAGTCGAACGCAGACGAGGAAAATGGAGGTTTTATTAAACGTCTCCGAATTTGCGTGCGAGAGGGTTTTGCGTGTGTTGTACGCGCATCGCCGCCAAGGTTATCTTTTGAAGGTTTTTTTTCCTTTAAACCGCCGATCCTATTTTTCTCTCTCTCTCTCTCTTCATCTTTACCATCTTTTTGTGAATATTTTTAAGGCGGCCCTAAAAAAATTTTAAATATAAGTTTCTATTCGCGTATCTGCTGGCGTATTTTTAGGCACACCTCTCCACGTGCCGCTTCGGGGCATTGAAAATAAAAACGAGCACAAAAAAGCTCTCATTATGCGCAACTCGGCGTTCCTATTGTGGGATTCTTCTGGGCGTTGAACGACTTTTTTTCCTTCATGAATTGCATCGTTATATTTACAGTTTCCGCTTGAATGCCTTTGTTATGCCGCTTTCGAGATTTGACGGGGTCATATTTTCCGTCAGCGGAAATGTACGTTTCCGAGTGGAGAAGAAATCCTTGCGTACATTTTTGACAGAAATTTATTTCTGTCAAAATTCCAATTTCCTCAATTTATGTAACTTTTTATTTCCCTGTTTCATAAACTATGAACATGGCCATAAAGTGTGACGTTCTGTATGAAGCTTTCTCTTCATGAAGCAATGAAAAATATCAACATCCATATTGGGAATTACAATTCGTTAAAGAAAATTTTAAAATCTATCAGTACAAATCTTTATTTTATTAATATCTGGCTAATGTCTCAAGTTATAACAAAATATTTCCCTTTCTTCAAATGTAGGTTTTACTGGGATTTGTGCATGCTGCTGCTCCTAGTGGCCAACCTTATAATCCTGCCTGTTGCCATCTCTTTTTTCAACGACGACCTCAGCACTCGCTGGATAGCCTTCAACTGTCTTTCGGACACCATTTTCCTCATAGATATCGTCGTTAATTTTCGAACGGGTAAGTTGACTGCAATTTTTCTTTGTAGAGTACGTATTTATTATTACAAAGGTTAGTTTTAAAATTTAATTTAGTTAATAAGTAAAATATCTTGATATATTAAGTACAAATTAGGTGTACTTCAGATATAGTGTTAACAGCTGGGAAGATCATACTCGTGAAAAGTACGGTTTTTCATCATCGTCATTCCGTTTTATAGTGTTTTTATAAGGATAGCTAAAATTGGTGTAAATAATTGTCAGGTTATTCATGTGTATTTCTTTCTATTATATGTTAATGAAAGTTCAGGAAAAATTACATAGCATTTCATGTCTTATGTTCATTCATTTAAAATTACCATTAATTGCCATTCAATTTTAAAATATATGGATAATCAATCTGCTATAAAAATATACATCAGAAATATTAACATTAATTGTATAGTCAATATATATTCAAGGTTTTATATCTCATCATCGACCATGAAAATTATTTTTTTCTTGCACGTAATATGTTTAAATTAAAAACTCTTTATAAAAAAGAGTTTTTGCTGTAAAAAATTTTCCTAGTATTAAATTAGTGAATAGAAAATTAGTGGTTAAGAATTACACGTATCTGTTCAATTAGGCCTCGGGCAGTTTTGTCATGTCGCGTAATTCAAAATAAACATATTTTGCGATGTTTTACTTAACCTATGCTTTATAAAAGTTTTCTTGCCGCAATCTTTAAAGCATAATAATAATATCTTCCATATGAGTGACTAATTCAGTTAGACGAGTTCTTAAACCATAAGGAATGACATAGGAACCGTCTTTTAACGCGAGTAATTCACGACAGTAATGTCTGATTTTCACCGCACAGTCTCTGCTCAGTGTCATCGCATCTTTCACCTATTTCCGCTTAAGTCGAGTCAAGAGTTTCTCTCAAAAGAGTGCGTTCAAATTCTTTCGATGCTTTTGCTTATTCCGTATGTCAGGTGTGTTTTTGCATATGGCAGACACTGCAAATACTGAATGCGTTACGCTTTAGGAGTTCCTATGGCTTTTCCGCAAAAACTGGCTTCGCGAGATGATAAATGTAACCGTATGCAGTCGAGGCTAGCTGAATTTCTGGGAAAGGCGTTCAAATGTACGTTTACCTCTTATGAAGAGTTTTTTGTGAGAGATAAATAACTTTTTGCTTTTGAAAAGCTACAATTTATGGCTTTTTCTTTGAGACCTATCTAGTTATTGACATTTCGCGAAAACTGAAAAAAAATACGGGTTTTCGGGCATCCTACGGTGGCGAAGTAGAAGGTATTATACGGAGTTGGGACTGCTATATGGGAAAGTCTACGGAGGTTTAATGAAGTTTTCAGAGAAAAAGAGGGTCAAAGATTTATTTTAAAGGCAGCGCAGGGCTTGGTCAAAGTAAAAAATATGACTCGGATTTTCGACCGATTTATTTCGCGGTCGAAATCGAAATAAATGTTCCCCGAAAGTTTTAAGGCTAGGTTTTTCATCGCGCTGTGCGTTTGTCTCCGCGGAGAAGAATGTGGAAAAGAAAAATTAATAATAAACGTGCTGTTTATTTGCTTTATAGCGGATTTCAATAGGAAGGGAACCTACAGAAAAAAGGGACAATTTCACCTAGATATTCTTTAAAAGCAGAACAAAATTGAAAACTGAAAATAAGCATGGCTGTCATTGGCTCTCTGTAATTTTATTCTTTTTAGGGAATAATATTCGTAGTTGTTAACAGAATTGGGAGTGATTTCTATAAAAGCTTTTCATGTAGTAAATTCCGACATTTTAATATATGCAGCTAGTTAGAAAGTTAGCCTCCATCGAATTTTTGTTATAATAATATTGAAGCATTACACATAATATCCAATATAAATTTTAAAAAGATATGGGAGAATCGAAATTAGGAAGGAGGCGGAAAAAAGAGCATTTGATATTCGGTATATTCCACATTAAATTAGTCAAAAGAGATAAATTTCATTCATTACTTTTGAAGTAATTTTGCTGTCTCTATCAGTGAATGTAAACATACATCAAGAAGTTTCTTTAGTTGTAAAGTTTATTACTATAAAAATTTCTACATAATTATCGTGATATTTTTCCCGATGAGTCGATTAACTTCAAGGTCAGTCCAATGATAAACGAAACTCTCAAACCGAAACCGAAATTTGCCAAAAACCAGCGAGAAGAAAAGCGACGCCGAAGGAGATAAATCGTGAAAAGGCGCAGAACGTCAGGTCGGATATCCCTCCTCTTCTCTTTTTCGGAAGGAAAGTCGTGGGGGGGGGGGGGAGTAAAGCAAACAAAAGCGTCGAAACCATTCCCCCACAAGGGACTAGGAGTCTCGGAAAGAGGAAAACCAAAATTGTGCCTTTTAATGCATCGAGGCGCGTCTTGGGAAAACTTGTCTCGGTCTTTCTTCCTCCGCGCTCATTCTCTGCCTTCTCTTCTTCCTCGATTCCCGTACTCTTGCGGTCTGCCGCTCTGCCGCCTTGATCGTCTTTTTTTTTTCTTTATTCCGGGGATTCCCCCCGTGGACGCAAGAGTTCCGTTTCTAGTCGTGACTAACGCTTTTCGAGCCCGTTTCCGCCTCAAACTGTAGGTTCACTTCTCTCTCCCCCCCTCTCTCCTCCCCCTCTCTCCTCCCCCCTCTCTCCTACCCTCCTCTCTCCTACCCACCTCTCTCCTCCTCCCTCTCTCGTCCCCCCCCCTCTCCCCTCCCTCCCTCTCTCCCCTCCCTCCCTCTCTCCCCTCCCTCCCTCTCGTTTCTCTTTCATCTCTCTCTCTCTCTTAGAAGCATATCACTCTTTCCATTTCACACGTTCTATCGAGGTCCCGAATGAGAAATTTGTGTCGCTCTTCAGAAAAAGGCCTCTTCGCTCCGAACGCAAACGCCGCCTCTTTTTTTTTAACTCCATTCCATTTTCCTTCTGTTTCCTCGGTTCTTTCATGCGTTCTTTCGCGAGGATGATTCTGGGAAAGAGAGCATCGCCGCTCATGAATTTTGGGAAGGGAATTTTTCACTTCTAATCTTTGCCTCCCATATTCGTATATTTTGCCTAAGAAGATGGTATAATCGTTCGGTTAAACTTTCGAACGCCCGCTTTTTTTCCGAATCTGCCCTTATATAATAAGTCTTGTGGAAGTTGACAGTTATCTTTAGTTCGCACTGAGGTTTTTTTTTTAACTTGAGATTTTTGCTGTTGGAATTCGGTGGAATCTTTCGTTTGTTCGAGCATGAATTTCGTTGGATTAGGATTTGTTTTTTCTTGTTAGCGCGAGATCTACGCTTATATTTTTTGTATGGAATTAAATTTGCCTGGTTCGAAGTAATGAATATATTTATATGTTCCACGCCTTGATGGAAAGAATCCTTTGAAGTCGTGGATGTTCTTGAAAGGTTCTTTTTCGTTTAAAATTTTTTACTTGGAGTTTAATGTTTTTCAATTGAATGGAAGTGACAGTTTCGGATATGCTGAATTTGCTTTGTTTTTCGCTTCTTCTTACTTTCAAGTATAGGTTTTTTAATGGTTGGAACAGTTTGCTGCCGCAACTTCGCACCCACCGGATCAGACTGCGATTCTTCAAGTTCTGTTTTACGTTTGCAGTTTCGCCGCCGAACGTAATTTACTTTTTCTGGACTGGATTTGGTTTAAGTTAGACTCGTTTGAAGCCATTCTGAATTACTTTGGTTGGACTTTATTTACAATAATAAATTGAATTTTAAAGAATTTCATCAAGCATAGGTTTCTTCGGTTGAATTTTTAAAAAGCATATAATTTTTTTCTTCACTGATATGTATATATCAAAGAATTTACGTCCTCAAAATTTGTAATTAAAGCGAAGCTTATAGCTGCCATAATGTTACCATTCGCCGAAATGCAATAGGAAAATATAGGTGTGTAACCGGTTGTTCATAGTATAAAACAAGTCATTGTCATTTTCACGAAATTCTACAGAATTTTCCTTTTTACAGCGCCTCTTTTGGATGCAGTCAATTGAGTTCTCTGTCTTACGTCTTCGTCATTTCATCTTTTCATCCGACATTTATAGTATTTACGATTAAGTTTAACCCTCAATTGTCCTTTTCACGACCCTCCGATCTCTCAGGTCATCAATCAAAGTCCTGAGTTGTCTTGTATAATATTTTTCCTTTCGGCTTTTTTAGAAAAAACTTAAGGACACAAAATGCGCATTTTTCATTTTTCATTAACCTTTATCGCAGTTTTCTTTGTTATTCTATAGCTCGGCATTGAAATCATTAATTATACTTTTATAATTTTTTCGTGCAAAATTGGACCATCTTTTCTTTGTGTGATTTTCTTCTTGTTTTCCACCTCTTTCCTAGTGCTGTTTTTGTCTTCAGTTTTAATCATTTTATCGCATTTGTCTTCGCGGAATCTGTTATTTTTCGTGGAGTATATTCTAGACATCATTATGAGGTTGATCTTTAAGGTTCGCTTGAGAGTAATGAAAATTTTTAAAGGACGGTTCCCCTCTCTTTCTTTATTCACTTTTCAAGGGAATATAATTTGAATATAGGGTGGATTAAAGTTATTCTTTAATCTATTTAAATTGATTTAGGTCATGAAAAATAACATTAGCTTTTCTCGATTTTTCTGTTCTTAATTTTAAAGTTATTTTTATTTCTTGGCCTCGCAGAGACTTTATGCATTTTTATTCAAATTTATAAGTGCATATATTTGCATATATAAGCTCAAACTAATCTAATGTTATATTTTTTTCTTCTCCTTCATATGGTTATATGATTATACTATGGACGGGAAAAGTAACACTAGAATTTCAAAGTTATCTTTGTCAACTTAGCACTTGTTGTTAAAAAGATTGCAGGATTAATGAAATTGACGTCAAGGAGATATCCAGCGTGACGTCATAAGGAAAAATCTTTCCTCTTTGAAATAATTTTTCGCGGAGGCCCTCCAGTGAAACAAAAAGGCGAGCCGCCCTAATTCCATTAACGTGGTATGAATTAAGCCGTTTTCTGGCGCTAATCTCGCTCGCACATGCGTTGTGGGTTTGTTCAGCATGCCTGCTTTTCCCCCTCATCCGTTCCACCAAATCCGCTTTAAAATAGTACTTTAATCCTTCGCGGTTCCCATATTTGTCGTCCATCATATCCTCGCTCTGTGATATTATCATCGCTCGTCACCTGAATCATAATTTTCCGGGATATACAGAGAATGACCCTGGTGAATCCTTCAGCTTCTGCTGACGCTGTCTATGGGCCCGAAACGTACAAAATCCACGCTCCTAAATCACCATTCTGCTAATTGATATTTACTTATTTTATTCGAAAAACACCGAGTGATATACAACCGTTCTTACGAGACTCAAATCGAGGAAAATTTTTAATAATTATAATTTCCCTGTAAAAATTATTTTTGCTGAAATTTTAGTTAAAACATAAGAGAGAGAGTTTGCCGAATGAATAGCTAACACGATTCTTGCAGTTTCATTCGGGAAGATAAATTCTGTTAAAGAAAAAGCAATGATCAATCATGATTTGGAATAAATGTACAGAAACCTTTATGAGTTTCTAAGCATACATTACTACAAGTAAATAGTAATCCCTTTATTCGAGTAATAAGGGCCTATTGCATCTTTTCATTTCTTACAGAATTATCATTATCCGTATTAACCTGCAGGAAAAGTTCTCTACCAGCCGAATGGAAAATTTTATTAAACGTAATCAATAAAATAGACGTTTCCGTTATCGCGATATATTATCTCAGCAACCGAGTCTCTTATTTTAATTTATTTTTCCACGAACGGGGGATACACACCTCCTCCGATTTGACTAGCCGACGGAAAACACACGAGAAAAGAAACACGTTCAATGTTTTCTTTTTGCATATTAACATATAAATTCCTTTTCGGAAAGCGTGATGGAATTCCCCAGAGTCGGGACTCCTCGCGTCCTCCTCTACTACCTCTTCTTTCCTATCATCGCCCACACTCGTTCTGCTTCCCACGCAATCCGCCGACACCCCTTTCATCCTTAAAACTCATTTCCCTCCTCCCACTCCGCGCACCACGCGCGCGCTCTCTCTCTCCTCTCCCTTCCTTTTACCTCCCCGACCTATTCTCTCTCTCCCTCCCCACCCGCCATATCTCCTCCTCCTCCTCCTCCCACGCATTCATTCTCCCCCCCCCTGTCTCTATCCGACCTCCCCTCTTTCTCCCATGACCTTCTAAAAACCCCCCTACGTCCAAAATGCATCCACCCGGTCGATAGTCTCTAGCAACCCACCACCTACGTAACGTGGCCAACCCCCTCTCACGTCCTAACCCCCCAACCTCCCTCCCCTTTTTTCCTTCTCTACTTTTTTAAGCAGCCGGCATTAAACCCGCGCCTCTTCCCCTCGCCCCTTTCAACCCTTTCCCTCTCCTCCGCCCCCCCCCATCCCTTTTCCTACCACATCCTCCCCCCCCTTCTTACCATCCCCTAAACCTAATAAAAATAAACCATGGTTCGCCCACCCTACGCCCCCGTGCGCACGTACAATTTTCGCTTAAAACCTCCTAGAAACCCTATCAGGCTCCCTGAGTGTTTTATAAACCCCTCGGATTTACGATACGCTCACGAAAACTTAGATCACACCTCTCAAGGAGCAGTTTCTCATCTTCCCCCCCACCCCCACTCCCTTTATCATATTTTCCCTCTCTCCCTCCTCCCCTTTCCCATCATCCCACGGCACCGCGCATAAACACACGACGCGGGAAAATGCGAATGCTGCTTCCGTACGACTGTTTTTATTTATTTTTTTCGTCTATCCCTCTGCGTCTGTGACCCCTTCGCCTGGCCTCTTTTTCATCTTTCATGCGTGGATTTTACGTACGATCCCTGACAGTCGCTTTAAAATGTTTCGCTCCTGCGCACGTCGGGAAACGTATTTTTGTGTTTTCTTTTCCTTATTCCACGTATGTTACCTACGGATTCTCACCAAAAAATGTAACTGGGACACGCCGCTAGGGGGATGCTGCCGAAATGCCTCCTTGCATGTGCGATTTTAAGAAGAAGAAAACGCGAAAGACTTAATCCTGGCCAAAGTTAGGACGAAGGTTCTTTCGATATTGCCTCTTCTTTTAAGGATGCGTTTTTTTTCGCCACATCCGAACGTTTTGTTTTTTTTTTTATATATTCCGGTATTCCTCTAGCGTCTCCTTCCTGAACGTATGAGGGAAAATATATATGAAGCAGCCGCCGCCGCGAAAAATATTCGGATAAACTATGGATCGAATGTGAGACTGCTAAAAAATGTTTGTTTATCTCTGACTGCTTTGAAAAAATGCGTAGATAAGGATGATTCCTTAAGGTATATTTAAAATATCCTTCGACCGTTGAATTTTTAAAAATTATTATGTTCCCTCTCTGGGTATATACTTCAGAAAGAGTTTATTTAAAAAATAGCCTAGCGAATGTAACAGTCATTGTGCGTTGTCAGAAATTTGTTGTCGTCGTCGCGACCGCTTTAAGAACAGGTGAGTTTAGGTAGATATAATATGAGATGATGTTCACAGATTACTCCTCTCGAGCTTCTGCTTTCTGCAATATGTGACAGTTTTACGAAGAAATTCTTCTCTAAATCCGTCCTCTGCTACGTTAGTAATCGCCTTTGCGCCTACATCCGTCCTGTCTTAATTACGCGGTAATAAATCTCCGGAACGACTAAAAACCGAGCACCTTTTTAAAGTCCGCATCTTTCTTTTTATCGTCCCTTTCTTTCGTCGTTGCGCCATTTACTTCACGACGCCTCCCGAATACCCTTCTACGGCGTCGTCAGGAAGCGTGAAGCACACACAAGTGCAAGGTCTCGGTAAATAAGGGGAATTTACGGCTCCCCGCGAACAAACCCGAAGACCCTAGGAAAAGGAACTGATTACTTAGAGCCTGAAATCGCCTGCGCTTGGATTTTAATCCGGGCCTACGTCACAGAAACCTAGGTCTGTCTCTGCTGACGTCATTGAACCCGAAAGCCAATCTGGAAAGAGCGTATCTCTACGCCGACTGTGGGCATGCGCACAATTCTCTCTCTCTCGCAATGAAATCGACTATTCTAGGAGGACAGAAATAATACATTTTGAAGGTGATATGAACGAAAAAAAACATTTGCTAGGAATTCTGGTGTTCTTCTTTTTTTTGTAGGTACAATATCTTTTATAACTCGATACAACGGATCCTAACCTGTAAAATCAATTACGTTTAGCTTTGATAAATCTTTCTTATTTTTTCTCACGTCACGTAAATAATCGTTAAATTTTTATGTAATTTATAAGGTAAATTGACGTTTTTATCGAATGCGACAAAATGAATTAAGACTGTGATTTGTGACGTTTTTGTTGTATCGTGGAACTATTTCGCGTCCTCTTCTTTTTTTTCTCTCGGGCGTTTAATCTTTTACACATTGGTGACACGGTAGCACGCGAGGAACTCCTGCATTATCACATGTTACCGTTTAAAATTCTCATTTTGTTTCACATTTTTTTCAATTGAGTATGGAAGAATGTGCGCTTTGTTGAAACCAATAACACGCGCTGTGCAATTTCCGTTTTTACACCGCCATTCATTTAGTGCTGCTTTTCGTTTCTCACCCGTTTTTTCACAGATTCCAAAAATTGCATCGAAAGATATTTTTTTTATTAGTATACCTATTCTCCCCAGTTGTACCTGCAATTTAATTTATTAATTTGTTATTTTTTAAGATACTACTATTACTATCATAACTTTATCTCCAAAAAGGAATTTCCGTGGAATTTCTCTTCTCTCCTCTTCCGATAAGGTGTTTTTATTAATTTTCTCACCTTTTCTCGATTTAAAATTTTTTTTATTCGAAAATTTCCACGAAATTTTAAGAGGGTATTTGATCTATGTGTTGGCTAAAGTTATTTTATCAACATCACCTTTGTAAACGTATTTCAGAATCACTTATGCTTTCTGCGTAACTAAAATATCTTTAATCTGTCAATTATTTTAAGATAATTTTCGTCTGTGAAATAAAACTACAGGTATCCCTCGCCGTTCGCGGGGGTTACGTTCCCGAAGACTCCGCGAACCGCAAAACCGCGAACGGCAAATACATAAAATAATGGAAGAATGGGATTCCGTTCCTACATCCGCGAAAGTGGTCCTAAGTGATTATTTACTTTACCTTACTGACGACTGTAGGCCGGAGAAACAAATAGTAATCTTAAAATATGAAAGGAAAACCAAACCGACGAACGTTTAAATTTAGGAAAACTAAGAAAACAGAAGTTTATTAACTCACCGTGAATTATGTATAGTATACGTAGGATGTTGACAATGGAGGTGTTTCGGAAGAGCATTATTTGAAGATAGATGAGGAAGACTTGTGAGAAGGATGTGGAGAACAGGGTAAATCAGGCTCAGATGGCAATCAAGATGTTGCTGTGGAGTCGGGAGATTAGTAAGAGAACAAAAAAGACTATTCTACGGGTCATTGCGGAAAGTATAATGACATATGGAGGAGAGGGATGGACTCTCACGGAGAGGTTAAAGAAACGCATTAATGCAGTAGAGATGGATGGCCTGAGGCGTAGCATGCGTGTATCCCGATTACAACGAGTAAGGAATGACGTGATTCGGCGAGAGACGGAAGCAGAAGAGACTATCCTCGACCGTTTGGAGTGCAGCTCACTTCAATGGTATGGACATTTGCGGAGAATGTCGCAGGAGAGATGGTCGAAGCGAGTATTCGACTGGTCACCCCCAGGACGCAGGAAGCGAGGACGCCCGCTCATCACTTGGCGAAGGCAGATGGAAGAAGCTATGAGAGCATGCAACCTGAGAGATGGCCAGTGAGAGGACCGACAACTGTGGCGATTGGGAGTACAAGGCAACCGCTAAGCGGTGGAGAAGCCTTTTAATAATAATGAGGAAGATGAGGGACTTGGCTTCAGGAATTCTGTGATTTGTTTTGATTTTTTTATAAATTTCGTCATAGGGAGGTATTGCAGAGTCATTTATTCTCTTAAAACTGATGCTCCTTTCCATAGCCATATTTAAAATTTCTGCTAAGGTCTTCGCTGAAAACTGTTTTAACTTAGGCTGTACATCTTCTTCTTTGTTTTCGCTCCCACTTGATTGTGCAAATTTTTCAAGTTCCTCATTTGCTAATTCTTCTTGTTGAAAGTTGAGCAATTCCTCCACTTCTTCCTCTTTTAGATCTTCAAAGCCCTCTCCACCTACATTTCTAGCCATTTCGATGATCTCTTCAACTTCTCCACGAATGCTGGGGTAAACTTTGGAACGAACAGCTTCGGGTCAAAGTTTCTGCCAACATGCATTTATTGTTGATTGTTTTACTTCGTCCCATGATTCTTTTATCATATGAATGGCTGTTCGGATGTTGAATGAACTCCAACATTCACGAACAGAAATCAAAGAATTGGTGTCCATTTGCTGTCAAATATGTTCGAAAGTTCGACGAATATAATAAGATTTGAAGGTCGCAATGATCCCTTGGTCCATCGGCTGTAAGAGTGCTGTTGTGTTTGGTGGTAGGAATACAACTTCTACGTCAGAATAGCGTTCTGCAAGAGAAACTGGATGACCCATAGCGTTATCCAATACGAGAAGCACTTTAAATGGCAAATTCGTCTGCCTCAGATAGATCTTCACCTGCTGGATGAAGCAGTTGGCAAACCAATCTTCGAACAGTTTACAAGTAATCCATGCCTTCTTATTAGACCTCCAAAAGACAGGCAGGTCTGATTTAATCTTCCCTTTCAGAGCATGAGGATTTTATGAACGGTAAATTACCATTGGTTTGCATTTAAAATCTCCCGAAGCGTTTCCACATAATATTAGAGTGAATGGATCTTTTGCAGCCTTAAAACCTGGAGCAGTACGTTCCTCTTTGGAAATAAAGGTCCTATTTGGCATTCTCTTCCAATATAAACTGGTTTCATCGACATTGAAAATTTGTTCTGGCTTATAACCTTTCTCCTCGATAAGCTTCAAAAATTCACCGCGGAATTCCCTCGCTGCCTCTTGATCAGCTGATGCAGCTTCTCCTGATAGCTTAATGTTATGCAAATTTAAACGCTTCTTTAAATTATCAAAGCAGCCCTTACTCGCTAAAAAAAAACAGGTAGAAGAATTCTCTTCATCACCGTCTTCAGTTCCACTCTTTAAATGTTCATATAGGTTAAGTCAGTGCCGTAACTAGGGTATGGCGAAGGTGGTATTTGCCATAGGCGCCGCTTGCAAAAGGCGCCAAACGTTCCCAAAAAAGTACCAAAAGTCCATTTTCATATGAATAAATATTATTTTAATAATCAAACGTTAATTTATATGTAATGAAAACGCTATTATTTGTTACTGAAGCGCAGAAAAAAATTATATCCTACATAATGAAGGTGTTTCCTAAAATTTCGCCATAGGCGCCATATCGCCTTGGTACATCTCTGGGTTAAGTGCTTTATTTCTTATTAACTCTGTGCTAAGGGAAACATTTTTCTGTTTTATCCTCTATCCACACACTTAAGAGTTTTTCCATTTTTTCTAACACAAGGTCACATCTACTTACAAAAGAAACTTTAGCACTAGACGGAGTAGAAGTCATTACACTACCTCGTATTTTGTCTTCGATCCTTTTTATAGAACGTATGATTGATTCATTTACACCATATT
Source organism: Uropetala carovei (assembly GCA_036926305.1). NCBI lineage: Eukaryota > Metazoa > Arthropoda > Insecta > Odonata > Petaluridae > Uropetala > Uropetala carovei. The sequence goes on along the minus strand of JAXCHB010000088.1, from coordinate 4,356,160 downwards.
CTCTACCAATGGAAGCGTAACTTGCTCCACTTTGCAACTTATCTAATATCATGATCTTTTCCCTGAAAGTCATGACTTTACGCTGTCTCTTAGCTAATGCGTCCCTTCCACTTATATTAACACGTTTAGATGCCATAGTAATGTAAAAGAATGGGTTAATTAAAAAATAAAAAATGTTTATAAAAGCACTCTACAATAATACAATGCCAAAATCACTAAGCTTAGTCATGTCTAATTTAAAATGAGAGAAGAAAATGAAACATTACATCAATACCACAAACACACCAAGGATATCAAGTCATGTTGCTTGTGGCACTATAGAACAGAAACTGATATAAATGTGGAAAACGGAAGCTTGCGAAGTTCCCCCCATATTCCCCTAAAAGTTCCATTTTCAACAAGCCGCGTGTCTTTTAGTCCGATGGCCATATTTATTCCGCGTCAAAACAAGCAGACTTAATACTGTTTACACAGATGGCGAGAAAAATAAATAGAGCATAGAGTGGAGCAAACTGGGAGATTTCCCCGTTCAGTGTTCTATGGATCCTTCAGGAAACGGAAAGATTTCCCCATTCGGTACGACAAAAAATGAGTAATGGGTATTGCTGAGGAACCGCGAACGACGAGGGATACCTGTATTCACAAATATTTTCTGCCCATCCCCTTCTTTACATATTTGTTCTCTCAATCTCTAGTTCTTGCAATGTCACTTGCTGTATTTTCTTCCAATATGTTAAATAATTATCGGTCTTTTTGTTCAATAGCCCTATCTTTACTAGTTCAAATAATTCTTCGTAAAATTAAAAGCTACTTTTTCCATAATCATTAATTGTTTTCATGATTTTTTTCATTTTTGTGATAATTTACGTCACCTGATTATTCTAGTTGTTTCCATGAACCTTCGCTTATCCTTAATCAGAGACTGAAAACAAACCAAAACAATTTAGTTTGGAAACTTTATATTTTTCTGATTTTTTCTGTTTTGTTTTTTACATAAAGAAGATATTCTCATTCATACGGTTTAATTGTGCTGAAAATGATAATTTTAATTATTTTATCTGATATTTTATTATTCTTTTAAAAACGTTTTATAGGATTTTAAGTTTAACTAGCAAAAAGAGGCAAGCACATTCATTCATCATAGGCAGACGAACAGGCAACCCTTCTATCAAATAATTTGTTTGTGCACGTGAAATTATCATTTACTGTTCTTTTTTTTCTGGAAAATTACTGGAATTATTAAAATCTGAATGATTTCGCTGGTTAAGCAACCACAATTTTCTCTTATTATTAGAGAGAGTTAATCCAAATTATTTCATCTGACCCAGAATGCGATATATTTAATGCATTAAAATGCAAGTACTCACAAATCTAGGAAATATAGCCGTCGCGTAACTAAAATAAATCCAGGGTGTTTCTTTAATATATAAATTTCGATTGCCAAACTGCGTTTTGAATGAATAAACTATTAATTTTACTGATGAATTCGCTTCTCCGTGCGTATTTAATAGTCATCGCGAGCGAGCAAACCGATTAGGTAATTAAGTACTTAAAATTTAAAAAATAAAAGTTCTGCATTTGAATGATTCCGGAATTAAAAATTAAACTTGGTCATTTTACCTGCACTGAGTTTTAAACGTAATTCAAAGTTACATGTTACATGTTCCATGTTTGATGGATTATGTACCAACTTCCACGTATATATTTCGGGGAGATGACTAAAGTAAAAGGTTGAATAGTGATTTCGAAATTCAAAAATTTGTTTCAGGCTTGAGTAAGTTTTAGTTGAGCATGATTTTCATCTACCGTCCTTAGGTGAAGTAACCGTTTCAGTTTAAAATATATAACAAGTCTCCTCGAGGACGTCTGTTTTGTGGTTATATCAACCGATCAATATCTGTTGCGGTTCCTTATATATATTTACATTCTTCGATCGGGTGAACGAGTCGATATCGACGCCAAAGTTGGTGATGTCGAAAGGAAAGTAGAATATCGATAAAAAACTCCCATGCTTTGAGATACTATTTCATGGTTGTTATCGTAAATAGCCTTCGTATGAATCAAATAAAATTACTTTCGAAAATACTCGAAAATCGAGTGATCGCCTTTCAGAATCAGTTACGTGCGAAAAGGAGCCAGAAAGTGAACCGGTCGGGAATTGGACAACAAAACGTGCGAACCCTTATATATCATCTCCGAGAGTCACACAGCGAGGCGATAGTTTTCGTTCTTTACGGCATGCCGTTAAAAGATAAAGAAAAGTCAACATCGAAAGACGTCGTTCTCGCATAATGGATACGGAGTTTCTTTTATATATATATATATATATATATATATATATATATATATATATATATATATATATATATCAGGCGTCTCGATTCGTTTTATGGCCTCGGAATTCGATTCGAAGCAATCAAAACGGATCCGAGCAGTTTTTTTTTGCTCCCGCATTAAGAGGGATTCGGCAATCGTCTTTTTTTTCATCGGGTTTAGAAAAAATACAAAAGTACGAGGAGCGCGAGGAAAATAAAAATAAAAAACTTGATCGATGAGGTCATTCGGTTATTGTGACTCCCCTTGTCGTCGCGGTAACGATTCTCTTTTGTTTAAATTTTCCTCTCTACATTTTCTTCTCTCTTTCGCTCGTTCCCTTCCTCTTTTGGGAGAACCCGCATCCGTTTAATACAACGCACCGTTTAAAAAAACAGACCAAAATGGCGTTCGCCTCGAGTTTACTTCGAAATTTTTTCATCTCCGAAAACATAACCATCCAATGTCATCGTTTGGTCCTCCATGCGAACGATGAATTGTTTCCACGAGCCATAAATCATGCACTTTTTTTTAATTCGGAAATCTGGCGCGAAAGCCTGCCCGTTTGCGTTTTGAGCGCGCGTGTTTCCGCGTCCGTCTGGAACTATATGTATGTATTCGCATACGAAGTCGCATTCACTCCGCTACCTTGATTGTTATTTCGGTATTTTTCCGAGATTTTTTGTTGACGAGGTAGTGCAGATGTTCCGCCGAATTTTTTATACGTTAATTTTCCATCCTCCGCGGTCGTTTTCGTTTAAGATAACCGAGTTTTTTGTTTGTTTGTGGAAATTGCGTTATTAAAAGTCTTGTGGCAGGCGTATCGTTGGATTATTATCGTATCGACAAATTAATATAGCTGCAGTTAAAATTTTTAAAAAAACTTCAAATCTGCGAGGTGTTTTCCCTGAAGAGAGAGGATACTAATGTAATTTTTGGAGTTTAAATGTATTTTTCAACGGAAAATTAGGTCATCCTCTAGCACTTAAGCCTCACGTGAAACGTGTTCCGTAATTTTTATGCTTTTTCATACAACATGGAAATTTTATTGTCCCAGGATATGTACATGTAATCGTGTGGTGTCCGACGGAATTGATCTAGAGGCTAACGGCGATTTTTTTACTTGGAAGTATTTTTTTTAAGTTACTCTTTTCAGATGTCGATATTAAACCAGGTCAAAGGTCGGCTAGAGAGGATTAACGCAAAAAATACTAGGAATTTTTCCGTAGAGTGCAAACAATGATTATACTGTTCCCAAAACAGGACTCGTATGAAAAAATATTCATTCGCCATTATTTTTGCCTTAAAAAACCATGAGCTCGTTCTTTATTTAAAGTTCTATCGAACTAAATGAAATTTTAATCCCTTAGTATTTCATCGAAAATCCATAAATGTAACGCATAATTGCCATAACGATTGTCCAGAACGCCGCCGGGCACTGGGAAACGTAACGTACCAGTTTAGATGAAACGAACATAGCGTTTCAGGGGGAAAATATTCATTGCACATTTCATTTTCCGTTTATTTTGAACACACCGTGCTCGGAAAGATAGATTTTATTTCCTCGCAACGATATAAACTCGAGCTTTATTCATGTCAACTCTCTGAATCCGACACAGTTGATCCATCTGGTTAACAAACAAAATACCCCACGTCAATAGTTGGCAGTCTCGGCCACCAGGTGCCTATGTATGCTCTCTCGCCCTCTCCCAGGCGGGCTCGGCTGTAATGGGCGGTCTTTCGCGCACCTGCACCCCCTTTCTCTCCCTCGCCTTTCCCTTGGCGGCTCCCCCACTCCACTACGTCGACTTCCCGTTTGCCTACGAGGATGCGGTGACCTGGAGACCCCGGCCCCGATCCGACAGGACGAGAGAATTACTGACGGTGACCGATGCCCTTCTCCAGGTTACAAAACTCGACGCGAGAGTTCTGATCATGAGGTTTAACCGTGACCTCGTCCCACACTCTGTATGTGGTTGTGCGTGTGCGCGCGCAGAATCCGTCATTCTCTTCCCTCTTCTCCCTTATCGCTTCCGTTTTTTCCATTCTCTTTGTCTGTTTGCAACTTTGTCATTCCCTCTCCTGGTGTGTCGCCATGTTTCCCACGAGGAACTTACCAGTCTCTGGGGGCTTAATCGCAGAATCGGGTCGCAATCAAAATATAAAATATAGCCTAAATCCTAAATTCCCCGGCGACCTATTAATCTGTATATACATACATATACATATATATATATATCCTATACATTTGTCGAGCATTATCTTCGGGTCCGAGAAAATTAAATGAAAATCCCTTCCGATGAGTTTTTCATTCGGATAGCTGTATTTTTTTTTGTTTTTGCGTTTTATCCATAAATATGCGGGACAGGATGCTTTTTCCAGGCGGAATATGTGGCATTTGTATTTTTGGGCGACGTGGGATTGCCAATTTTTCGTGATTAATAGCAGTTTCGAATTAATCGATATCGAAATCAATGTTTCAAGGCGGGGATCCGTTCGGTTTTTGTTTCTCCGGTCGTCTATCCGTCCAGTTTGCTCGGAATGTTCCCAGTAATATTCAACCTGTTTTGACGAGATAGAAGGATTCGCAAATTACATTGTCGGTTAACTTCCGTCCTTCAGATGACATGATCTTTTGAATTTTTTGCGTCATCAGAATGGAAATTTGAATTTAAAATATTTATTGGACGCGAATTGAGTAGATTCTGTTCGTGTATAGGGAGGCATTTATGAAATAAAAATCGAAAGGTTTGGTGTTTGCAGCTTTGTTTAGTACTTCCTGCAGAATATACATACATATTAGATATTTTAGTTATCCTATAAAAGTATACGCGAGGCCGTATAAAGTTGTGTGTTCCCATCCGGTCTTTCCTCATAAAAAAATTCTAGAAAAAATTTTGTTTAGTTTGTGTTTCATTCCATTGCTTTTAGGATTTAGAATTTCGCAACTGTTGAGGTGAAAAATCCTGTTCAACTCGTGCCAATTCGATACAATATAAAATAATTTTTTGAAAGTATTTTTCATCAATGTGATAAAAGTAATTCATGTCGGGTTTGACTAATCATTAATTTCACCATTTATCGGAAGAGGTCCTATTTACAGGTTTACAGGAATTGAATTTTATTTGTTCAAGGAAATTAAAATGAGTCAGCGTTATCAATTTGTGTGTAACAACTTTCTAAGGTCAGATATTTTCTTACGAATGATGATATTTCATCCCCGTTTGATTTTATAATGCCAAGAGCTCATTTTTATATAGCGATATAGATAGATAGATAAACGTATTTATTATCAGGGCGAAATTGAGACCATAAGGTCTCCTCTCTCATTCAACCCTAAGTTAACAATTACAAAGGAGAATAAAAGATAATAATGATTGTATATATTCACACATATATACACATTATTTACATACACATTTTATAAATTTACACATATAATGCATAAACAAAGAAATAACTCCGATTTTTTTTAAATTGAGGCAGAATTAACGCAGAGGCAATAATAATCATTACGAGAAGCGGTCAGTTGTTTGATACGTGTCTCTCATTCGCTCTAATATCAAAGACTGCTGACCGGCATTGAAACTAAATCAATGGAACGGCCTAGGAGACGGATCCCACCGCCAGTGAGGAGTATTTCGGTATCATACGCGATTCTCATGATTCCGGTTGGAGGCTTCTCCGCTCAACACATCCCATCTGCGATCAAGTGCTAGAATAGCAGACAAATTCTGCGAGGGATAGCTTTTCTTCGGAAGAAGGTTCGGAATTCGAAGGAAGCCACCCCTTTCTGCTAGAAGTTCGAATCGAAGGATATAACACCAGGAGAATATGAGGGTTACTCTTGGTCAAAGGTTATAGAGTTATAGAGAGGAGTCGATGAAAGAGGGGAAAGACGACGAGTGGAGACCAAATGTCGAATCACGCAGCAGTTCGAGACGCACGCGGTGGTGAACTCTAAAGAAACTGTCCTTGGTTATGTCTTGCTCTCCGGCGCATAATATCTCTCACTTTGTCCTAATATACGGCTGACCCCGGAGGTAACGATGCTGCAACGCGCCACGTCAACCAAAAAATCACTCAAATGATCAAGGAAATTTTATCGTCCTCGAAGCAAAAGACCGACGAGGTTATGTCTGAAATTCCTTCACTGCTAACTTTTCGACTTATTCCTTTTTCTAAATATACATATTATCAGAAACTGGTATTAGTAAGGAGTTTCGAATAATTTTCGTAATTTCGATTTTAAATTATTTGTAAAAGATACTACAGAAATCATGTGTGTGTGTCTGATGTGGAAGGCAACGGGAAACCACCACATCATATGTGTTTATTCCCTAGTCTTTTCAAACCAACCTTAGGGTTGAAAACTATGGATGGATGGATGGACTATAGAAATATTTTGGGAATGGCACCATCAGTTATTTTTATTTGAATTATACCTTAAAATAATCAAATAACAAACAGAATGTATTCCCAATTTTCAACTAAATGAAAAAATTGTTCGATCGGCCTTTGGGAAAATGATGCAGCTGAGCATAAATATCCCTTACCGGGTAAATAATGCATTTTCTTTCTTTCTATAAATGGAGATTATCGTTAATCCCAACTTAGAATTAACATGTCGCTTTGTCCTCCAGTAAGCCTCTCCAATGTCTTTTAAACATAGTTAAAATCCATAATATAACTATTCTCGTTATAATTTCAGAAAACCTCGACATTATTTATTGTAACCATTACACTTGCCAAAACCTCTACCCTTAACCTTCGATCCACCCTTCCATCCCAGCCCATAAGTTTTCTCGGAGAAATACGTTATTTTGATTTTCGCCCTCGCACTTTTGATAAACGAGAAATTATCATCCCTCGTTAAATTTCAGCATTAATCATTATCATCATCAGATCAGTTCAGCAGCCAAGACCTTCTCGCAATTCATTCCGTGACGAATTCTCCTCCATAACTCTTACATCAGTGTCTCCTCCACGACCCAGAGATAAGACTTTCATCCTCCTCCTCTCACTCCCTCCCCCTCCCACCACTTCACCTCCCACCAACTCCTTCCTGGCAAACAGTGCCTCTTTCCTCCTCATGCCCCCCCCCCCCTCCTCGTAGTCCTGCCGAGTACCTCTCCTCATCCCCAAGATAAAGAGAATATCCCCTCCACCCTCATCTATTTCCACAGGCGCAGCAGCAGTATGCTTTGCTCTGTCTTATCCCTCTCCCTCATTCTCCTCCTCCCATACAGTTCCTCCCCCCTCCCCTCCCCAATTCCATGCCGTGACCTCCTTTAAAGTCTTCTTCACAAAGCCTCGCTCTCCCTCTCTCTCTCCCTCCCACTTTCGTCCAACGACAGCTTAGTAGGAAGAGGACGAGATTCCCATGCACACATCCACTCGCTGCAGTTCCGTCTTCTCTCTCTCTCTCTCTCTTTCTCATTCCTTTTCCAGCGTAATCCTTCGCTAACCTCTGGGATCTTCATTCATACGTAACGTTCTAATGCTACTGACTCGGTTCATACATTTCTCGTCTCGATTTCTCGTACTCCTTTGCAGCTCTTTCTGGTATTCTCTCTCTTGACGGACAGAGGGCAAAAAATCTGATTTGAGATCTCATTAGAGGCGTGCTCCATGAAATCGTAAGTCGCATTTTTTAAAGCCCTTTAATTGGAGTGACTTCTCTTGGGTGGGCACGCACAGTGCTCGACAAATTAGATGTGTAACAGATGAAGGTGAACGACTTTTAGTTTAAATTTCCTTGGTTATAAGTATGCATGTATACACGCACATACACATGCATATATACGTATATTCATTGTGCGAAATAACGAACCGACTGCTGCTTTCGTCTCTTTATAACTTAAACCTTGCCATCCCTTCTCATTTAGTTTTTGTGGTACTAAAACAATAAATCATTACGTTCTGAGTAAAGATTGATGTGATTCATGAGATCCTTGTGAAAACTTGAGAACATCTGATATTAAATTACGTTATTATTAGTGTTACAAAAACAGAATCAAAGTCAAATATCGGTTATATATACAAACATGTTGACACAGCCATATTCTTTATGGCTTATTTCGTCGATAAAAGTTGTTTTAGGTGCCAAAACTTCAGAGTAGAGCATAAGTTAAACATTCATTTCGATAATCTGTTAATTCATAGAAATGCTTTAAATTCTTGTATTTTTCCATTAGTGCAAGAATGTTGGTTATTTATTCGTATTTAGATATCCATTTTGAAAAGAGCACCTTGTTTAAACAAAAAATGTTTTCTTGATTGAAATATATATTTACGTAATGAAACTATTTCTCGTGCTTGAATTAATTTATTTAGCAAAACAATTAATGAATTATAAGAAATACAATGTTATTTCTTCCACTCTCAGCAAATTACTGGAAGGATAAATTATAACTATATTTTGCTTCGTATTTTCTTTCTATAAGCGGTACTAAATTCTGTCCTCCCATTTTTTTTCCCATTTACATTACAGTAGAGATTAAAAAACAATTCGATCGTTAAAAGGGCATTAACGTGCCACCTCCGGAAATTCCTTTTAACGAGGAAATATAAATTTCTTTCGCCTTAGGGTTGAAAAAATGGCCAAGGCTGAGAATAATTTTGTCTCCCGTAATTCTGAATCTAACTGAAACTAAGCAATAAAATCAAGTATGAAAAATAATTTTTAAATCCAGATACACATATGAGAATTTACGAGGAGAGTTTTTTGAGCAAAATGTGAAAGAAAGCAGACTTTTATATCTGTGTAACTAAGGAGAGCGTAACGTATGTCGCCATTTCCTTTCCAAACACCACAATAAATCCATCATTCGCTCCCAGATTTGAAAAATTCTTACTTTGTTTGACGTGAGTTTCTTTGTTGGTGTTTATTTTTCATAATATACTAATTTATATGACCAATTAAAATTTTTGATATCGTTTACTTTTTTATGTAAAGTTTAAAAGTAATGTAAGAATGAGACTGATGATCGCTTATTAAATTTCGTGAAAATTAGATGAAACTGTAAATATACACGCCTTTTATTGTTTTTCGTATTTTATGAAACTAATTATGCCTGAAAGTTTTATTTATTATGTGAAGGGAATTATACATATGCTATGCTTATATTAACCCCCGAAGCATATCCAAAAATCTATACACTGCTACTTTTATACAGCTAATCTTTTTTATTCTCCGCTCGGATGGCCCATTTTCATAGCCTCTATTACAATGCTCGAAGGAATCATTCGTATTATTCTTTTGACACCCCATTTCAAGAGTATAAGAGCATATTAATGAATTTCATCTTGAATTATTTGAGGAGAACATCGGATTCCAGAAACCAAAACTTGTATGTACCAGAAAAATGATTTATCATTCATATTGCTTTAAACGTAATATTCGTAATTTCTATAAATAAAATCCTTTCGTGAGAGCGTTCATGGCCACACTAATGCGCTGGCCTAGATTTTTGTAGGAAATTAGTTTTTAGGAATCTGATCCCTTTATTCCTTTGTTGTCCTCTCATCGAATCGTATGTTGTGGGCCAGGGACGACGGAGAATCATTCCAATCTGAGTTCGTTCTCACGCTTCCTCTCCGCAGATCCGGTAGAAGTTCGCCTGCCGTCGGAATGGCCTCCGCGAACTGTCATTCGTCTCAGTACTCCGTGCATCCTTCCGTTTCCATCTCTCTCTCTCTCTCTTCCAGTGTTAAGGGTTAAAAAAGTTTGTCCTCTTTATCCTAGCGAGAACAAAGTTTCTACCATCCCCATCCTTGCGACAGAAGTCACTTTACTTGAGCAAAAATGTGTATTCCTCAGCGAAGCGTCCGCTGAAAAAAAAAAACAAAAAAGAAAATCCCGGAGCCAGACTGGACTTTGGGAATCCTTCTAACTCGAGAATAAAATTTTTACGAGGTGGAAATTCTTCGAGATCGGATGAATATCGGTTCGCAGCGTAGGCAAGAATACTTTAACCCTATACAAAAAAGTACGTGTTTGGTCCTCATTCAACTCCAATCTGGTGTTTGTTTAAATGGTCTTATATCTTCAAATGGGGGACCAATTGGATACCTGCACAAATTATAGTGCGGCGAAGCTTATTTTTTTTAAATTTTGTTTATTATATGTAATATAAAGAAGTGCAATACGTTTTCCTCCCTTCCCTTTTCTATTAATACAATCCGTTATGTTGGGTAACTTGTCACCTGATGATTTGTCCATTTATAGGAACCCTCGTCGTGTATCTATATCCTGAGTAATTTATTAGAAAATTTTCAACAAATTGACTCGTCATTTTGCAGTTATTTCGCAGTAATCGTTTTTTTATGAAGATTAAGATTTTTGGGTCGGAGAAGAAAGCTCGTCATCCCACTTTGAGAACTTTGAACGAACATTAGCCCTTTTCTTTGGGCTTTTGCGCTGAACATCCCTAGAGGCTCTGATATCTCCGGAACGCTAACGCTAACGCGGAAACATGCATTTCGATAGGGATCCTACCCATCCCCTCTTCCCCCTAAAGGCTCTCTAATCAACGCGCATCCTCCTACCTTCTCTCTTCTGTTCTGAGGCATAAAGACAACTTCTGGTGGCGGAATACGGCCGTTTTACGCGCGTTCGGCGGGGTGGGGGAACATTATGTTTCTCCCATCAGGAGAGCCGTTGTCAATGCACGCTGATGCGATTTTGTTTTCCGAGCATCGTCCGCCGGGCACGCGGACGGGAAATAGGAAGGGAGAGGAGGGGGGTGTATTGGGGGGTATATGGATAATGGAAGGTGATGCGAAACGTAATAAACGCTTTAAAGGGATATGCTCCCTTAGGCGGGATAATAATTCCAGTGCGCAGGGGATCGAAATTTAGCGGCGCTGTTTACGATCCTCAGTTGGGCGAGAAGTCTTTTTTTTTCTGGACGTGTTCGACGCGTGGAAGGGGTGTCAGATTGGGGATTTGACCAGACGGGAGAATAATTCATAACGGGAGTTACCGGCGCCACGGATGACTGGATTTTTTTTGCCGATCATGAATAAACTTCAAATAATAGGTGCCTTGATTTGCATACGATGACAAATCGTTGGATAGAATGATTATTAATTGCAACATCACTGGCTGCTTGGTGATGGATTTCAGCTTAAATGCTAAAACGTTGCTGCTTTGGGCGTAACGTTTCGATATGCCTGCCAAGCACAGAAGTGAGGTACATCAATTATTCTTTATTTGTGAGGCATAATCCCTATAAAATTAGCAAAGAATTTTCACATCAGCGGGTACATTTCAAAATATATTATTTGAGAAAACGACCTATTTTTTATTATATTTGTCCCTCGTCTTTCCTTTATTCTTCATGAATCAAAGTTGCTATTTAGATTTACACTTTAATTTATATTCCCGATCAGTTCCACAGCAACTACTGCATCATCTGCCAAATAAATGCCGAAATTTATATAGTGAGTTTGATTTAATTTGTATAATGTCGTTCCATGGAATGAAACCTTGCCCTGTTTTAAAATTTGATAAAACGCAAAATTCTTCGAAAGGTGGGCGTTGGTTCGTTTTCTTAACCTCTGACATTTCGAAGGGATGATGTGAGGAGCTTCTAAAACGCCCGAGAAATCAGCTCCTTTTCTTAGCAGCCAATGGATAAAAAACAAGAAATGCATAAGTCGAAGCCGGGATTCCACGAATTTTGCGTATCCTGGAAAACTGACAAAATGTTTTCACTATATATCATCTGAAAATTTAGAGCATGAATTTCATGTTGGAGTATATGATGCTGCTACTACTGCAATAATTATATGTATGAAAAATGAATGACTGGTAACTCCGGTAACAAAATAATCTGGTTAACCTTTTTTGACATCAGCCAATGTCAATTATTTCCGCTGTTCGTGTTTGGAAAATAATTGGGTATTAGGCGTTATCGAGGCCGCAGTCTTACAATAAATAACTAGGCCCTACACTTTTAGCGAAATGTTCATAATTTTCTATAGAAAGAACGTGATTGCCAGTTTCGTAAATAAATTAACACTATTTATATTTCCGTATAAACATTTCGGTCACAAGAAGTATCCTTAGCTTTTTTCCTCCTCGAGTTCAATCAGCTACTCATCACTGCAATTCTAGAAACAGTAAAGAGTTAAATTTTCACATGAAACTCTTAGGAGGCATATTTTTTTTTTGGACAATGAGTATGACTTTTTTGTTTTTTATGGTGCAGAGCAACAAGCACCGAATCTTTTATGAGATAGAAATGGAAACAGAAGTGTAAAACTAGGCACGTTTCCTTGCTCCAAATATTATTTTGGAAAGGCTCGAGGCGATGGCGTAAATTCTCAATCTTTATCTTAAAAAGTTTTTTCAGACCCCCCTCGCATCTTAGCTCAGAACTGATGAAATTTTACGAGAAGACGGCTTCTGTTTTCCAAATGGAGGAAATAGAGAGAGGAGGAAATCGAAAGGGACGAATAAACATCAATTCTCTCTATCTGTCTTTCTCACTCGTGGGGGAATAGATAGAGTTTTGAGTGATAAAAAAGTTTGGGGTCGTAACTTAAAGAACTTTCTCGCCGCGATCTCTGCGGCGGAATACGGAACCTTCTAGCAGAGAAATGTACGCGAGTGGTAAGAGGAAAGGGTGAAATAAAGGAGGATTCCCTTTGGAGAAGAAAGAGCAGGAAAGAAGAAAAAAGATGGGCTGGGTCGCAGGTGAGTCAGACGCGTACTGGAGGAGAAGTTCGTCGACCCGAGACTTTCCTGGAAAGACAGTTAATATATTGAAAGACACCAATTTTTCAAAAATACGACTTTCATACTTTTTTCCTAAAAGTAGCGCTAGCACACACAAACCACGCCTCGGTTGATAATTTAGTTCCGTATCCTTAAGTGTATGCAACCACAATGATGATTTCTCCCTAACACTATGCAACCCAAACAACTTTAAATTGTTTTCGTGTCCTTAAAGGGAGGCGACCCGCACTACATGCATTCCCTGAATTTATGCGACCCAAATGCGCTTATGTTTTTCTCTCAGCAGGGCGCCTTCTGAATGGCGTAGTTTTCCATGAGTTAGAAAAGATTTCTTTCGCCAAATTCATAATTTTTGTTTAAAGAGCTGTCTTCAAATAATAAACCAAGCAAAATTAGTTATTCTTCGGAGTAATGTGTTTACAACGATTATATTTCTATGTATTTTCTAAATTTAACCGTGTCTTACTTACATGTTAATACCTGTAAGACTCATATTAAAAAAAACATTTCTACTTTAGTGCCAGAGTCGTCGCCATAAGAGATAGCAGATCAATTTCCCTAGGATTAGATAGTCTCTTCGACCTTCGCTCTTAACGCCCTACCTATATTCTCTTCTTGCTTAAATATTCCTCGAGATGACCCTCTAACTCATTTTACGCTTCCATTCACTGGCGGTGGATAACGTGTCTTATTCACTCGGGTGGCTCTTCCTCTCCCTCATCGTCATCTCCATATATTCCCTCGGGTGTCACTCGATTCTTTATTCCTAAGGTATCTTTATTAAAGCAGCATTGGAAACAGAACTAAGGAGAATTGCGCGGAGGTGAATGAACCACCGAATTTCTCACGTCGAACAATGTTATCGCATAATTTACCTGCGATTTTCCAGCTATTGAATTTTTTTGGAATTTGTGATGCAAAAAGTTTCCTAGGTTAATCTGTCCTGATATTGTTTCTCTTAGTTTTCAGTAAATTTTTAAGCATGGATTAACTTATGTTACAGCTGGTGTAAAATATTTGGAAAAACCAACCCTTTAACAAATAGGACTACATCAATTTACGGACTCCTTAAAATCGTTAAATTATTTCTTTATTTTTGTGCTGAGAACAATCATTCTTCCATAATTAGCAATATTCAAGTAATTTTATAAATTAATTCCGAACGGATACTATAACAAACTATATTTTTTTAAATAGATACTCTAAAAAGGTATTAAGAAGATCCCGAACTATTTTCTATAGAAATTGACTTATTTTTCGATTTAATAGTGCTTAAAAATGCCAAGATTATGGCGTACTAAAACGAGAGGAAATTTAATGATGAGCCTTAAGATCAAAATAATTGCGAAAGAAATTTCTTAATTTTAACTTTTCCTACTTCTCTAGCTTTTTTTACGCCCACAAAAATTTAGAAAACCCATTAAAAAACTTGTATTATTTTTTACTGGGTCATCTTAAGAGACCAGGAAGTTTAGATATTAACCTCGCAAAGATATAAAATCGAATAAAAATTGCTCTTATCCGTAAAGTTTCGCTATGATTTAGTTATCATTCTGCTCTCTTTGAAAGGGCGCGTCACGGTGTAATCCTTATTTAATTCGAGTTTGTTAAAAGTTTTAGTCAGCTCATGTCATATTTAATGAGTATTAACTCTATGCGAAAAAAACATAGGTATTTCACTTTCTGACGTAAGCACATTATGATTTCGAAGTTATATGTGCAGGGCCACCGAGAGGGTGGGGATACCGGGGCGAAATCCTCGCGGCCCGTGCCTCTGAGGGGCCCAGTATTAGGGTCTATCATAAGGTTTTCCTATCGCAATACGCGGGTGCAACCAATACCAACCGGCGGCGTTTTCTCCATTTCCCATTTCCATTTCTCAGATTTGAATTTGGGTTTTCCCAACACAACCCACCGCTTTTCTATCATCCCTTAGCACCCTGAAATTCCTCCCCACTACTCTTATTATTCTCCCCTTCGGAACATTCCGTCTGTGGGCCAGGGGTTCGGAGCCACAAGCAATCGGAGTGTCGTCGTACGGTACGTTCTAAAGAACAATATTGTTTACTCCCAATTTTTTAGAGATGAGAAACTAAATTTTATGCGTTGAATCGTACAATTATGAAATCGCGACCATTCAATAACAAACTTAATGTTACGTTATTATATATATATAACAAAATTTATACGTAAATATTTTGAAGGAACAAGTTGCGATGTTGGTAAAAAAATCAGGAGGAATCTAGAAAAAGACTAGAACGCAAACACAGAACGATGATGATGGGAAACTCCCCTTCGGATAATGGATTATCGGTATGGTCCCTAGAAATGTAAATTTTGTGAGAATTTATTAGTTAAAGTACTATAGGGACATCTAGCGATCGGTATTCATTCATATTAAGATCTACTCTCACGTAATTCGTACTTTTGGACTCTGTTGCAGCGCAAGATACGCAGTTACTTAAAAATGTCACGGGAGACCTCACAATGCATAGTGTAGAAAATTTCGATTCAAATGTGGTCGTCTGTTATGACAAGTACCGTTTATTTTTACGCGTTGCTTTTTTGGTATTAAAATACATTTTAGCTGTTAATTTGGAAGACCATATTTAAAAACCATGTAATGTAAAACGTAATTTCGCAAAAAACCTACACTTATCGACGGCCATTAAATTTCGTCGAATATTTTATTTTTACAAATTCGTTCTTTATCGAAATTGATCGAATCATACCAATTCTATTTATGATGTGATACATATCGTAGTAACATATATATTACATGTAATTTTGATAAACAATTTTAATTGGATGGAATTTGACAAATTCTGTTTATAATACTGCGAGCCAATACCGTACAGAAGGGGGTAGGGGGAGTCGGATGTCCTGGGCCTGCCGAGGGGCCACGTTCCCTTTTTGAACTTAAAACAGAGAAAAGGGGCCCGGCAATGATATTTGCCCCAGGGCGCTGGCTCTCGGCGGCCCTGCATATGAGTACTTGCCAAAATATTAAAATAATAATTGTTAATATCAAGAAAACATCATCCATGCCTGTGGATTAATTTGTGTATTGTTATGGCGGTAACAAAGGCGCTACCTACGCTTGCTTATTATCGAGGGTCCAAACAAAGCGAAATTATATTACCCTAGACCGGTTTAATATCCGGCCCCACTACTACGACGAGAAAGATTTTATGGCAAATTCCGGGGCGTCGACTGAATATACCGCGAAAGCAGGGCGAAAGCCAGTAAAGTGTCACATTCATGGGAGTTTAAAGACTTTTACGTCAACGTGATCCATACGGGAGGAGGAGGTATCGCGAAGGAATGGTTGTAGTTGGACTTTAGGGTGATGGGCAAGGCATGAATATATAGAGTCGATAGCGGGGAATTGAATAAAGGAGAGAGAAAAGTAGGAGAGACAGAGAGCGAAAGAAGAAGAACGAGACTGCAATAGTCGCGGCTCCACCACACCAGGGGAAAATGGCCCGTCACCGTTTCGAAACGGCAAAAACGAAATCCTTCACGCCGCTGCTCCGAAACCACCCTTTTCTCTCCTTCTCTCTCTCTCCCTCTGTCTCTCATCTTTGTCTCCCTCAACAATGGATCTGTCCTATCGCATTGTTGACGGAATGCCCTCTCTTCCGCCGCGTGTTACATTTTGGGGTCCATTTTCCCAGCTCCTGGGGGAGGGAGGAAGGGATGAGGGATGAATGGAATGAGTGAGAGAGAGAGAGAGAGAGCGAGACGAACGGGGTGTTGAAAATGATGTGTCACAAGAAATCTTCGGCGGCGACGAGTCGAAATGGTTTCGGGGTCGACAAAAGGGACACACACCTGCTCGAAAGATTGGACGAGAATGGCGGAGTTTCGTCTGGGGAAAAAAGTCGTATTTCTAACCCCTTTCCCTATTTTAGCACCCATACATTCGTGCCAAAAGCTTGGCCAACCCCTATATCGAACTTCCCGTCTACCTATCTCTCTCTTTCTCCTTCTGTTATGCATCCCATACCACGAAGATTGATCGAGGAGCCATATACCGTCTACACGTTCTGCTGCGTTTTTTCCCGTCCTGTTTCCGGCCTTAATCAACAATCCAGGGCATCCAGTCCTAAAAGCAATCTATCTCTCTCTCTCTCTTACACCGTGGCCTTGTATGTCTTGGTAAATCGTCGCGAAATGAATTTCGCCGAGGCAGAAGTCGGTACAAGCTCGGTTTTTCGCGTCTTTGAAAAACATGATGTTGGCCGGACGACAACCGGATTGAACCCGACTCGTGAATCCTTAACAGGCGTTCTGTGGCACTTGTGAAATTAGTTCACCTGGCACCCTTCGTGCTAATTCTTAAGCCGCAAGGTCAAGGAAGGCACTACAGCGCGTCATTTGTTTCCATAATCAATGGATTTACTCCGCTTTTAGCTCAGTTTAAATATATATATATATATATATGTCCAACCCGTTCGCCACTCGTAGCATGTGGCGAATCGTCCACGGATCCGTGGATAATTGATTCTCTGCATCAGTCATACCTATTTCCTTCTTTATTAGAATGACCTCAGGATTTCTTAGGAATATCAACAATTCCTCTAAAGAAGAATCCGATGGCAATGGATTGTAAAGTTTAAAGAAAGATAAGGTTACTATATCAAAAGTCATATCATTTCAGTAATTCTCATTAAAAAGTTGGAGAATAATAGAAGAATAATGAGAATCTTATCATAAAGTGTAATGGAGTAAATCAGGCATATCAAACTCTAAGAAGCATCAGAGCCGCATAGAAGCGATGGATGTTATCGAAGGGCCGCATTAAGATTACAGTAGTTTAATGAGGGCCAGGCTTAGCAAAATGGACTTTATCTAGAATATTGGTCATTTGTTTTGCTGTTATAAACAGTGATTTAGTAACTGCGTTCTATTGTATCTCACTAATTACGAAAAAAAATCTTGTCCTTTTCACAAAAATAAAGCATTTTTATAAAATCTCGAAGGATTTACTTGAGGTAAAATTATCATTTGGGTCGCACGTGGCCTGGAGTAAATCCAAGATTATTGCCCACGTTTCGTCCACTGGTCTTTGATAGAGTAAGTAGTGTAATACTGATGGTGATATTGAAGGATGTAGCTGTAGATCGAAATTTAAATAGACTGATAAGAATTAGGTGAATTAAGTTTTGTAGATCAGATTGGAAAAAGCTGATAACAGTGATATGAATATTGCCATAAAGAGTAAGATGGGCTCATAGTATTTAATCTATACGGAGAAATGTTAATGCAAGAAACGTTAGAAAGACTGGTAGATTTCAAGATTGGAGGAAGTATTGTAGGAACAGTAATACATATTGACCAACAAGTGCTTCTGTACTCCATCCCAACCATTCCCTTTAGCTCGGGCTCTTATGGGAGATTCTCCCTCCCTCTCTTTCCCGTGTATTTTTCCGTATAGCTCTATATTTATCTAACGCTAGCCTCTACGAAATTCAAATCTTGCCGCCAAAATCATTGCTCTCTTTTCGTGTTTTTAATATTATTTTTCCTGGTTTACAGAAGAAATTGTGCTTTTAATAGTGCTAAATAAGTCATACATTTTTAAATTACGAGAGAATTACTCAAATACCGCAATAACTGAAAAAAGGTTTTTCTCGCTTTAAAAATTATAGAAAACTGTCATATCTCTAGCAATTTCCAATCAAAAGTAACGTTTTTTCGTATGTTACTTCTTTAAAGGTTTTAGTCAATAAAAATCTCCTTGATTGTAAGCCAAAAAGTACGATAATTGTTTTGAAATAGTTTAAACCAAAAGACAACTCGAAAATTCCACTGAAAGCACGAAATTTTTAGTCAAATTAAAGTACTGGTGAAAGAGGTTTTAGCAAGGATAGACGGGCCTATGGACAGACTATGAGTGATGATAATTTCTTTGTACTCGATGGTATTTTTGAAAATTTTCTGTGAACATTCAAGGGATCAGAGAAGAAAAAGTGTTATCATGTGTCACACTGTCGGTTTATATTAGCAAAATATCACAAATTTAAAAGACAAGTAAGTATCCAAAAGCACAAAAAATATATTTTTGATAAAATTCCGCGTAAGTTGCAGGAAATAAATACATCTGAATTCGGCGCTAGACTTTTTATTATTAGCCATTCTGTTTCTGTGATTAACCGTTCCTTGTCAGAGCTACCTTGTTCAGTTTCTGAGTGATTCGGTTGTGCGTGAGATTGCATAGCTTTATACAATGAATTGAAAACTATTTCATTCTGTTCACGGATATATAACATATAGAAAAGGTAAAAAATATTCCTGTGAGTAAGCTTACAACGAATAATTTCTGCGAATTACTCTGGAAGTGGAGAAGGCAATTCTATTAGGATTTTTGCGAAGAGTATGGTATTGATGACTCAAGCTTTTTTGATCTCAAGAAGCATAAGCGAGAAATGTTGGTGTTTTTCTGACTGTGATACAACCATATTATGAAATTTATTTACTGTTCTTTAAATACGCTCCTTTCAACGTAATGCACTTTATCGT
Source organism: Uropetala carovei (assembly GCA_036926305.1). Lineage (NCBI taxonomy): Eukaryota > Metazoa > Arthropoda > Insecta > Odonata > Petaluridae > Uropetala > Uropetala carovei. The sequence goes on along the minus strand of JAXCHB010000088.1, from coordinate 4,336,575 downwards.
TTTTCCGTTAATAAAATACCTTACAAAGCATTGATCAATAGTTTACTGGATATAACAGTAAGAGCATTACTTACATTACGGTGACCTCTCAATTTAAAACTTCTGGTAAGAAAAGAAACCGTAGGGCACTAATTATGGTCAGTATAGTGGATGAGTCATGAACTCGAATCCAAATTCTTTCATAGTTCACTTTAAAACTGAGACGATGCGTAGGTACGTTATTTGGCGCAATCATTTTCTTGAATTACTCAAAAATATGACCCTTTCAACACATTGGAGTAGAATAGAAAATGAAAGGGATAATTGTAGACAAAACAATGAGAATACCTAAAGACACGAGTTGTTTAGTGTGTGATTGGTTTGGTATTATTAATAATAACTAGCAGCAGGAACTCTATTAAATTATATTTCGTATGTTACAAAGAAACAAATAGCTTTCAAGCCGATTTGACAGTGAAACTTTAACGAAATTTTAGGATCCCATGCAAAGAATCCTAGCAATAAAGAAAAAAATAAGAGCGAGTTTAGTGACAATTACACCTAAGTTGCAAGTTCGATTTCGAATTTAAAGTTCGTGTAAAAACCATGTCCCCTTAATCTGTCGATGTCTTTTTTCAGGACATACGTCAACCGTTAAATAGCATGACATATTGCGACAGAAAAAATTAATCCCGTTAAAATGGAAGTGTAAAGTAAACGGAGTGACGAATCACGCGAACTCAAGTTTCCGAAGATGGGTAGAGAAAGAGAGACAGAGACTCCTTTCGAGAGAATGCTACCAATCGGAACCCCGCCCTTGGCAGTCGTTTAATCTGTTTGGAGCTGCAAAACTGCCATAAAATACGTTTAAAAGAAGGTCAGATTCGTTCTTTTTTATTTCCTTTCAAGTTTCCGTCCGTTTCTTTGACAAGCCCTTAAGAGTGCGGGAGAGAGAGAGAGAGAATAAAGGGACGGGGAAGAAAAAGGGGAGGTGGAGCGACAGAATGGTTTTCGTTAACGCGAAACAATCGAAGCGCCACCAGATAAAAGCGTTTACGAGAAGCTAACCTCAATTCCCTCGACTTTCTTTTTTTCGTCTGCGATATTTTCGAGGGCGTAAGGGAAGAGGGTGGGGGAGGAGAAAAACGCCGCGAAATATAAAACCTTCCGGAATATCTTCTCATGAGCCCGAAACAGGACGGCTATATTTTTCGATCGCATTTCCGTACATCTTTTTTTATTCTCTCTCTCTCTCTCACCACCGGTGCCCGAGGACTTGATGAAAAAGTTTTATCCTTCCGTGACTGACGTTTCGCAAATTTTTTCCCCATCATCGTTCCCTCCGCGCGTGCGCGCGCCTGCGCTCCTCGCTGCGGCGGGTGGGAGAGTTACGGGAGGAGGAAAAAAAAGGTGGGTGGAGGAGAGAGGCGGGAATTTTTTTTTTTACGCGGCTTAAAATCTCCCGACCCAACTTCAAGAGGCTGAAAAGAGAGAGAGAGAGAGAGAGAGAGACGGACGAGGAAGATGCATGAAAAGGTCGATTTTCCTACTCACTCTGCGTCCACTTGGCCTTTGAACTCCGAAAGGGAGAGAAAATTTTTTGGTACGTACTCCCTCTCTCTCTTTCTCGATTCTACCTCTTCTCTCATTCTTTCTTTTTTTTAATAACTCTTCTTCTCTTCCGTCCTTTTCCTCTCTCTCTCTCGATTTTCCGATCCCGTCTGTTTCTCCCCCTTTTTCTCCGAGAGCCCTTCCTTTTCCCCCCATCGTTTCGCGTCATCCGTCTGTTCCTCTACTTTCACCTCCTCTTCTTCCTCCTACGCCCGACAAGGAGTTCCACCCACGCGCATTCCGTCGAAAAAAAAGGAAAAAAAAAGAGCTCGCATCCCGCTTGTTCCCTTTTCCTACCGAAAAGCCTTTTTTCCGCTTCAACATCCCTCACTTACCCTTTTATCGTCTGCGCCTCCAGATTGTCTTTTGTTCCGAAACTCCCAAAGCTTTCTGCCTCCTCTCCCATGATATTCGCCTCTCCTCTCTTTTTTTCTCTCGCCGTTTTTCTCTTTTCTATTTCTTCTCTTTTCCTCCCACGGCTCTCCCACTAATCTTGCATTTTCCGTGTTCCTTCTTTTATGTCTCTCGCTTTTTGCTGAGTCTCTTCCTCCATAGCTGTCTCTCACGCCCTCTTCTTTCTTCCTGTGTTCTTCTTTGTTCCGCTCTTTGATCCTCTCACTTTTCTCTTTTCCCTCTTCTTCGGCCTAGGTAGACGGGTGGTTAGAGGATCTGCCGTCCGTTAACAAGGTCGTGGATTAGAATGCCGCCGAGGGCATGGATGTTTGCGTTTGTCATGCCTGGTTATATAAAAGAATGGGCTATATTGTCTAAATCTCGCTCCAAAATAAAGACGGATTATTATTTATTCCTTCTGTCTCGTTTCCTCTTTGATCTCTTCATCCATCTCTTTTCCTCCCACTTTCTCTTTCTTTATCTCTTCCTCTCTCAATTCCCCTTCTTCCTTTAAAACTCCACAGCCCCGCATCCCGAGGTTTTCCTTCCCCGATCGTCATTCCATCACTCGTTTCGGAGGTAATTTTTATTTTTTTCATTTACGTCATTTTTGTCCGTGTTTCCTTAATTTGAGTGGCGGATGTTAAAAGAGCTTCATTTTTTTCGGCCCTCGACCGGACCGTTTCCCCTTCGATTCGACTTTTTTTTTTCGGGAAACCAATGAGACCCACGGAACTGGGCGAGCTGTGTCTCGGGTCCGCCGCCCTCCCCCTATCCCCCCTCCCTCCCCCTGTCCCCTTTCCCTCCTCCTGTCCCCCCTCCCTCCTCCTGTCTCCCCTCCCTCCTCCTGTCCCCCCTCCCTCCTCCTGTCCCCCCTCCCTCCTCCTGTCCCCTCTCCCTCCTCCTATCCATCCCATCCTCGCTCCATTCGTCTCATTCCCTCCGCTCGACTGCCCCTCCTTCCGAAATGCTAATCCCTATTTACATACACGCATGTGTTCCCATCCTAAAAACACGCCCTCCACCACCCGTGTTTAAACGCACGAGTTAAATCCGATGAAGAGAATGGGTTCGTTTTTTTTTTTACTCCCACCATGGCAAGTTTATGGAGAGAAACTGACAAAATAATATTATCTTTCGGTTGGTCGGACAAAAATCGAATCGGACCATGCAATCGATTAATCGATTGATGATTAGAGTAATTTTCGATGTGCTTCATTGCATCGATCGATTTGATTGGACGAAATTATCTTCGGAATAAAAACTCGCGCATTAAGAAAATTATGTTTTTCTTTTTTTTAAGTCAAAACCTTCAAAGACAGTTTTTTCTTTCTCGTGATTTAAGCCCAATTTTTGGAGAAATTCTACGTGAGCATCATTCGAATTTGTTTTCTCGAAATTCCTTTTCAATTTTGAAAATTTTTTAATATTTTACCTCATCCTCCGTTCTTCGCACATCCATCCGGCGCTGTTATTATAAATGCTCGGAGGAAAAATTCTCGGCGAATTTGTAATTGGGTTTTTTTGAATTAATGCCAGTGAGAGGGTGAACGAAAAAAAGGGTACGCATTTTTTTCCTGCTATTTTTCCTCCGATGAATACAGCCCCAACGAACCATTGATTTCGAGCTTTGATTTATCGGCTTCCACTCGAGTGAACCCTTATCTTCCCGATCTGCCCTCGCCTCCCCCTACTTTTTATTCCCCCTCCCCCTACTTTTCCCTTTCTCTGCCTCTCTTTCCCCCTCTCGATTCCCAAGATGGAAATAAGAAAGCTGAAGCAAACACGTATAGACTGATAATGAAGCAGAGTTAATGGAGAGGTCACGCTCGGTTTCCTTACCCAACACTGTCGAATTATAATTCCTTAGAAATAATTAATAATTGCACGATCCGTTGTAATCCGACGCGATAATTGGCGCTGGTGTCTGTGATGATATATAGTTAATCACTTCCAGTGATTTTTTTTAGGAGGCTCGAAATCTCTCTGGCATGCAATGTGATGTTAATCAGGAACACCGAGAGGGTGGGGATACCGGGGCAAAATCCCCGGGGCCCAGGCCTCTGGAGGGGCCCGGTATTAGGATCGGTCGCAAGGTCTTCCTATCGCAATAAGCGGGTGCAAGGCACGCCGGCAACCAATACCAACGGGCGGCGTTTTCTCCATTTTCCGTTTCTCAGATTTGGATTTGGGTTTTCCCAGCTCAAACCACTGCTTTTCTATCACCCCTTAGCACCCTGAAACTCCTCCCCACTACTCTCATTTTTCTCCCCTTCGGGAAATTCCGTCTTTGGGCACGAGGTCCGGAACCACAAGCACTCGGAGTGTCGTCGTACGGTCAGTTCTAAAGAACAATATTGTTTACTCCCAATGCTTTAGAGATAAGGTAGCCTTTCTTCCTTTATTGGCCATATTTTATAATGTTGAACTTGGAATATTTAAGTACACTTAATATCGCATATAAGGCTGACATGATGATAATTTCCATCAAATTAAACTTACTAAAAGCGCATAAATACATGAATTACTTCGTTGAATCGTACAATTATGAAATCGCGACCATTCAATAACAGACTTAATATTACGTTATTATAATATATAACAAAATTTGTGCGTAAATATTATGAAGAAAAAAGTTGCGATATTGGTAAAAAATCAGGAGGAATCTAGAAAAATGCCTAGAACGCAAACATGAAACGATTATGATGGGAAACTCTCCTTCGAAGGATGGATTATCGGTATGGCACCTAGACATGTAAATTTTGTGAGAATTTATTAGTTAAAGTACTATAGGGACATCTATCGATCGGTATTCATTCATATTAAGATCTACTCTCACATAATTCGTACTTTCGGACTCTGTTGCAGCGCAAGATACGCAGCTACTTAAAAATGTCACGGGAGACCTCACAATGCATAGTGTAGAAAATTTCGATTCAAATGTGGTCGTCTGTTATGACAAGTACCGTTTATTTTTACGCGTTGCTTTTTTGGTATTAAAATACACTTTAGCTGTTAATTTGGAAGACCATATTTAAAAACCATGTAATGTAAAACGTAATTTCGCAAAAAACCTACACTTATCGACGGCAATTAAATTTCGTCGAATATTTTATTTTTACAAATTCGTTCTTTATCGAAATTGATCGAATCATACCAATTCTATTTATGATGTGATACATATCGTACTAACATATATATTACATGTAATTTTGATAAACAATTTTAATTGGATGGAATTTGACAAATTCTGTTTATAATACTGCGAGCCAATACCGTAAAGAAGGAGGTAGGGGGAGTCGGCTGATCTGGGCCTGCCGAGGGGCCACGTTCCCTTTTTGAACTTAAAACAAAGGATAAGGGCCCGGCGAAGGTATTTTCCCCAGGACCCGCGCTCTCTCTCTCTCTCGGCGGCCCTGATCTTAATTATGTCATCATAGCATATCTTTACTACTATGTATAAACATTTAATATATATTTTAATTTGATCCTATGTTTATAGTGGTTCTGATTAAAATTCGGAGTTATGGGAAGATAAATGTAGACGTAAATGGTCCTTCAAAACATTAGTGATCCCTTACAAGATGGCATGAAAAAAGTCAAAATTAGCGCAGATGATAATAGTGAATTCAAAAAAGAGGAAAGTGATTACTTTAGAAGTTAAATTAGATGTAATTCAAATATCGGAAAATCGGTTTTGGTTTACGCGGTTTTGGGTTTACACGACAGTTTTCAGGAACGCTTTAATCGCGTAATCCGCAGGAGTGGTGTATTAATTTTATGATGGATTTACGTTGATCGTGACGCAATTTGCCCTTGGTCCTGATCAGCATTAATTCAGATTTATATGTGGACGTTTACAGCCTCACTTCTGTCCGCTTCAAGCAAAATGAATAGAGAACAGACGGTAACGTCAATTTCAGAACCAAATCAACGGGTATGTTTCATTTTCGGTGTAGAGCATCGAGAGAGTGGAAATTTGCATGGAGGGGATGAATCGCTTCGTTTAATTTTCTACGTCATCGATGACGTGAAATGCGTTTAACCGCTGCATTCTCTCAGATACACGTAAATGATTGCAAAGCCTCGAAAAGCAATATCGGCTTTAATTTTTATAATAAACCATCTCTGAATAGTCCCATAAATTCTCCCGTTCGAGACGTCATAGCTAATTTATTTATATATAAAAAACAGCGCGATTTTCTCATGCCTGTGAAAGCAAATGGTGCTCAAACTAACGAGAGTGAAGTTATTTAAATTATGTTTTTCAATGAAATTTATAGCGATTGTTGCCAATCATAAAAGAGCTGGAAATACTCGTCTTTTTCTACGAAAATAAAATAATAAAAAGAAAGGTTGAGAAGCAGACATCCAGTGGTGTTTTGTTTTTTTGTAAAAAATATCTATAATTTTAATGCGACTAGCTCCGCGATAATTTGCAGCTGTTTCTGAAAATAAATGACTCGATAGTACCCGTTAACTTAAAAAAATCCCTGCGTATTTTCGAGTTTGCATTAAAGGCCGATTCACACTGGACGGTGAGGGCGCGGTGAGGGCACGGTGAGGGCACGGTGAGGGCACGGTGAGGGCACGGTGAGGGCAGGGGCAATTTTATAGCGAGTATTCACACCAGGCGGTGAGGGCACGGGCAATGCGAAGGCCCACTGCGGTCTGTCAGCTAGAAATGCCATTAGTATTTCCAGTTGCTTTCCTGCGGGTGTTCACATAACATTCTCAGGGACCGCTAAGAAAAACGCGTAGAATAAACTACTCTTATTGATCAATGTCAACCATTTCTATGTATACTCTGCTCAGTATGATAAAATGCATAAGTACGAGATTTCATTCATTTTCGTTCTACAGTCTAGGCTCCAGAGCCAGTAACAGACAGGCAGACGGCATTGCGAAAACCACTTTTTCGGATTCAGCGACACCTAAAACGTGTATTTCCGTAAAAATCTCGAGGTCGAATTTTTTCGCGAAAATACTTTCTCGATACTTCGTATGAGAAAGTAAAAAGAGAAGGAAGAGAAGAAGACTTATCTAGGTAAACAAGATATTCGTAAGAAGACTGCTAAAATCAGCCTTTCATCATCCATGGTGACACAGTCACCTCAGCCATCGCGTATCTACACCGTCTTCACTGCTCGAATGCTCCACGTGTTCGAAAAATAATTCCCTCGCCCATTTGAGCGGCGGAGGAGAAGGGAGGGGAAGCGATGGGCACCGACGGGCAGGCGGGCAAAATATTCTCGGGCGGGTGACTGCGCTCGCCCGTCCCCTGCCCTCACCGTCACCGTATCCTCTGGTGTGAATATAACATATGATACCAATGTAATGTATTTCGGGCGGGCATGCCTGCGTCTGCCCTCACCGTCCAGTGTGAATCGGCCTTTATTCGTGCGGATTCAAAATCTAGGTCACCATTTAAAAGCGAGCGAAAATTTTTCTTATATTATAAACCATGAAATTTACGTCTTTGTTTTAAAAAATATAATCTCAAAATCTGTAATCACCCTCTCAATTTTTATCATTAATTTATAAGTACCTGTTTTCGTCAAAAGAACTATATTAAATAAAGTCCACATTGCAGTATTACGAAACGACAAAAAGTAAATAAAAACTTTTCTGCGATTATTCTACATTCATTCTGCACCACGTGATATAGATGTAATCATTCATTCAAAGCAAATTCTGTGTGTCGAGGAATAAATTGTTAAGGGAAATCGGAGAAAGAAAGATCTTCATCCACTCACTGTTAATACCTTAAGGAGTTGAATTTGGCGATTAATATTACCTACGTGATTCGAGACAGGCGTGTTCCCTCTAAAACCATTGCGTGTTTTAGGGCAGCATCTCATGGAAACGAGATTAAGGTATTTTAAAAAAAGTTTGGTAGGCAGACGGACGATGAAGTAGAGCTGGGACATAAAAGTGCTCGGTTAACATCACTCCCAGAAGCACGAGAATTGACCTCCGATACAAGACTACGAGTACCATAAACGATTCCATATTCGCAGCCATTCCGAAGCGACGGAACACGTTGTTTTCCAGCGTGAATAAATGACAAATAGGTCGAGCATTTGAATGAGCGAGCATCCTTCGGCTAACGCGTTGCCTAAACGAATTTTCCCCGCGGTCGAAACAGTACGGCACCCCTAAACAACGAGTATTTCGGTAGCAACATTTGAATAATAGGCTCGCATTATTTCCTCTGCGGTCATTTAGCCAACAGAGTTCCAACTGCCTCCCTTCTCTCCTCCCCCGACCCATACACCACGTTAACTCCCACGCAAATTGCTCTGCTTGCGAATTCTGCACGTCAGAGACCACCGCGTCGATTCCCTCATGTTATAGGACGAGGAGATAGAGGCTACCGACGCAGGTGACACCTGGCAGAGTCCGAAGAATCTCGCGGTGTCGTGTAATGAGAACAACAGGTATAATGAAAATGACAGGTATCGCTGGATACGAACAGGTCAACATCTGTTTCTCTGTGTCTCTGCTATTTGCTCTAAATAAAAAGGGAAAACGGTGGTGACGTCACTCTCAGGACAAAACTGAGGAGTATTTCCATGTAGTACAGAGGTCTGAAATCAAGTTGCACAGGGGTCGAATATAATATTGAAATATCACAATAATGAGCCTAAATGTTATGTTTATCCATTCTTTATTACCTTAAATGTGTTATCGAAACTTAATCAACCCATTGATAGAAGTACCGTCTTTACCCGAGTGTAAGATGCGAGCTAAGAAGTGAATAAGTGAACAACAGTGACAGAAATTATGGCTAGTTCATCATGTTTTATATCACATTTTTCGTTGCGTTTACACATTACGATGACCATTTTTCTAAACTTAAAAAAAACAATCAATAATTTCGTTTGACTTATTTTCGCCAGGATTCCTTCTAAAACGTTTTTTATCCATATTACATTCTGCAAAGGGTGGTCGTCTTATATTCAAGTTTTCTTATAGCCGGGTAAATACGGCTTGTATTTTAATGAGATGTTTTACATTTCCTGGATATTAAACATTTTAATATCTCTTCTCTTATCCCTAAGTCAATTCATTCTCGTCCTGTCTACGACGTCGTCCACATACTTACGGTTAAATCAAATTAATGAGGTGTCCGCATCTCTGAAACTGGTGGACAGCACGAGTGCCGCGGAAGACCCGTTTGGGACTCCTGTCCTATCTCGTCAGCCTGTTCGGATAAGAGTGAGAAAATGGCCAGGTCTTGGATAATTTCGCAGGATATCCTGGCTGTTTTGTTAAAAGAAAAACTTGAACGACTGTCTCGTAAAAGCCAAAAATTTTCATGTATGAAAGCGTTTTATTTCGCCCTAATCTGGCCAATGAAATAACCCCGACGTTCAAGCTCGTTCGCCTGCGAGCGTTTTACATAAATTTGAATTTAGGCCGGACCATAAAATTGAAATTTTATAGGGAAGGCGGATATTTTTGGGAAATTCTTTCGAAAAATATGTTGCTCTCACATACAGTGATGGTTCTCTTGAAGATCCGATAAAGCGTTATATTATTTATTGGTAAAAATTGAAATTCATTACGTGGAAGAATCTTGAAGATGATAAAGTGAGTTGATCATCTTTGGTCTCAACTTTTAATTTAAAACTAATAAGCCTAGGAGGATATTGTCATTACACACGCTTAACGAAATGAAAAAATCCCTTATAAAATCATGCCTGTAGCAAAACAAGAATTGGTTCAAGAAATTGAATCAGAATTTATATTATACACTCTTTTACTTATTACGTTATTACTAATTATGTCATTAATATAAATCTAGAGCCTTTCACAATTAGCATATTAAACGATAATAACGACAACTATCCAGCACTTATAAGTCATGCCTACAGGAAGACTCGAAGTCGATAAAGTTACCAACATTCTACCAAAGCCAGGGCGGAGTCTAGTAAAGGGTGGAACTTGATATCAACTTGATATTAACAATAAAAAGCTTTTCTTGTCGCGGAACTACTATAACTGATGGATTATTATATTTAGAAACAGTTAAGTCCTTTCGAATGAGGCATAGGAAGATAACAACATCACTCATATGACGAGGTAAAAGAAAAGGATTTTGTTTTAATTTTTTTATGAAAGCCTTTGAATGGAATGGAACTATTTCTGTATCTGTCGCGTAACACCCGTAGGTACAAACCTCAATTTTTTAAAATTAAGTTTCTTTGAACTTTACCTTTTTTTTAATTAATCCTACGTAGCTGGATGACTGTCCTATTTGACCCAGATTGGTCATTGATACTTCGATATCAAAAGGACTCTCATTCCGATATACGATTGTATTTTTTGGCAAATAAAAACTTTCTTCTCGTGCACGGTTTGCCGCTTTAACGTAGCATTTTTTTCTAATTGCTTCGCGAGAATAGTGTTTGCAGCCTATTTATTTTTCGAAAAACTAATGAAGTGACTTTCTCCTCCTAACCAGGAATCGTAAAACGAGACTCGACACGGGAATTTTTTTAAGTCTAAGCTTCAAAGCGTTTAGCGACGTTCTCGGACCACAAGAATGTGTTAATTAGGTCGGTCCACTTAAGTCGAAACCGTCGGAATCCTCGGCTCGCCGGTGTGATTATGAGAATGAGTTTTTCATTTTAAGCGATATGGTGGCGAGATTCTTCCGTCGGCGAAATTAGGGTAGAAAAAAATACCGTCGTAAAAGTCGTCACCTTAAAACTTCATCATTATCAGGTGAAAGAAGCTTTGACGCAAGTAACGTTTCATGTAAAGCCGAGAGTAATTCGTGGGCAAGAGTAGGCACTCAACTAGACGTAATTGTTTTCGTTTAATTACACGTATGTAAGAAGCTTAATTTCCTCGGAGTTTTAACGTCTGATGCGACCGCCGCTGATCGACACGGGATTAAATCAAAATGAAAGATGACATAGTTGTACCACTCAACAATCTTTGGAGATAGAATAATTTTTTTATGTGTAAAATAACTTCAATTATCTCAGGCACGTTGTGTCCCGAAAAGTCTAAGAGTTTTACATTAGCGGATTTGCATGAAACGTTTAAAATTACTCCGCATATATGTAAGATATCTCTTGTGGAATTTGAATCGTTATTGCTTCTCACAGGCGTTCCGACGATTTGAATTAATTAACTAATTAATAACCCTTGCCGAACCTATAATTCCGATGGACTAAATTTCTCCCAATTTTGGTAATGAGCAAACTATTGCATTTACATACGTTCAAAACAAACTCAACTTTCTGCGTGCATCAAACATTTGTATGGGACTTCCATATGGTCTCAAAGAGCTTGATTAAACCAAAAGCGATTTCACCCGTCTTACTTCTCCCGTAAATCATCGCTCATGGCGATTGCACGGTCTCCGATGTAATTTTTGACAATAACCGTTCAATTCCGTGCGCCGTGAGCTATTTCTGATCATATGAATAATTGAAACGGATGGTCATTCTAGATAATCCATCGAAATCGCCCTTTTCCTCCGTGTTTCCGAGGTAACACCTTGTCACTAGAGGCGGGGTTTAGGGAGATGAGCGATTTTTCGATAAAAAAAACGATTGAAAATTCAATTTTTTTGGGGTGAGGACGTCACCGGCCATCTCTCGAAAGCGACTTTTATATTCCGGTTTCGTTCAGCAGGTGAGAGGAGGAGAAAGTGATTTCGATGACCAATCCCGGGAAAAAAATGAGCCATTATTCTCCGGAGGCTATGTTTTTTGCATTTGCACCTATCCCTTATTCCCTCCTTCCCAGAAGCGTGTTATTTTTGTGCGAGACCCCAAGCATCAATATTCATCGACATGACCCTATCGCGGACAGAAGGCGACGTCGAAAAAAATTTTGGAGCACGGAACCGATAGCTGCTCGGTTTATAAAAAAAAATGGTCGTACGAATCGATCCAGAAGATTTTTTCTTGTGTTTTTCGTTCGTGTTTTTTTTCCAAGCGGCGAAGCGTGACGTGTAGTAGGATTTAGAAGGTCGAGTTCGAAACGTTGCGATTAGTGATCCGCGACGGAACAGATACCTCTTTTTTGCGCAGCACGTTCCTGAAATCGGCCGCGTAAAGCAAAACCGGGCAAAAAGTTATTGGTTTCCCCATAATTATACGTGATATCACATTTGAGCGCCATTAATTCCATCGAGCAAGAGTACAATTGTATTGCATTCATAATTTCTTGCTTTATTCTTTCTTAATAACCTCTTATTCGAATTGAAACATTTTATGATTTTTAATTCTTGGAGATTGTTGCAAATCCACGCTGAAGTCAAATTGGTGGCCGTACAAATCTAGGTAATTCCCTTAAAAAAAACGCCGTGCTAAACTGAAAATGAGTGAAGCGAAACCCAGCAAGTTGAGGGATGAATGTACATATAAGTATTTTTTAATCGGATCGGTAATTTCTCTCTCTTCTTCTCTCCCCTCTAAATGTGTAACTGATTAGCGTCATTGATAAAATGTCATTAATTTCCTCTGCGTAATGAATTTCCCCTATGGATTCCCTTTAATTAATATATTACCCGAGGTATTGATATCGTTATTATAGATTTTCCGATAGCGATGTCGTCACTCAAAACCGCCGATAATAATTTACATGCCGTATATCTACATATATATTTTTTCTGAATTCGACGCCATTTTTTGGGCGAAATTTTCCTGTACGCTCTTTATATTTATGAACGTTAATTCTCCAATTTTCACCGTTCTCAGTTTGTTAATTTACCTCCACGTCTAAATTAACGTATTTAAAATTTGCCGAATGATCAAATAATAAGAGTCGGAATCCGTAGTTAGCTTTCGGTATAGCTCGCTGATTTTGTTTTGCTTCCTGCTTTTTAACATGTTTTAACATCCTCTCGTGCCCGTATATGAGCCATCGACGCGAAGTAAAAAAGTTTTAAAAATCTGTGATCGTCTATAATTCTGCGCTAATGAAACTCGCGTCGGACTTCACGTTCTATTTTCGTCCTGTTTAAAATCGAGGATAATGGGGTTGATCTATTAATTAATGAATCTGCGTGCGTCAGCACAACGAACGCCACGCCACGAGAGGAGAATTATAGGATACAACCTGATTAGCAGTTCTGGTAATTTTTGGTCCAAATCTCTCGGGGTGCAAATTATGTCGTGTCTTTAAAACGTCACCCAGGTAACCACTCGTGTTTTTTATATTAACATCTTTGTCTTTTCAAATTTAATTTTTAAAAATCTTTTTGGATCTCAGCGCACATTTTTACGTACAACTAAAACCGAAAAAGTCGCCTTTGTTATTTATCCGCCTCGTCATTATGAATGACATTTTTTAATTTTCTTTCCTTCCCCCTCAATCTATGATGTATTTTACACCTTAAATAATTCCTTTGCGTGGCCATTTTACAGAATCTTTTGTCAAATCTCCTTATACAGATTTCATGAATTTTTCGCTAACAGCGCTCTTTGTTGGTCACAGATTTTCCTTTCTATTTAATTGCCTCCGAGAAAACGATGGAGTTTTTTTTATGATTCCCTTTTCCTCGGTCATTAACTCGTGCGAAAGATTCTAACGTAAGTTAATGTTTTCTTCGTCAGAAATGTGAATTTGATTGCTCTCCACATAAAAACTGATAGGATGCACGGTTTTATGGCGCGCTAGTTCTCTCGTAATGGCGCTTGTTTCCTTCATCCCTTAAATGGCTGTATTTTTTTTAGATGCAAGCGTTACATTACTGCGCGAGATCCCTTTTTATCTCCCTATGAAACATTCTGTCGAGTTCGCGGGCATTATAATAGATCCGACGGAATGCGTCCCTCTAAAACCCAGCATGTTAAAGCGGCATGTTGTTTATATAGTTCAAAGGATAACTATCCCGAATTAAAAAATCATCTTCGGGAAAAATTTACTTTCGAACACTGGAGAATATAAAGCTTAACTATAATATAGAAGCAATGTGGTAAGTCGTTCAAATTGGAAGTTGCTTCATTTGTTACTTGCTATCATTATATATGTGTGTATGTATGTATATATACAATAACATGTTAGAAATTCCAATATGATTATGATTAAGTGTCTCCAGTAAATACGGGCTTATATTTTAAACTCTATATTACGAAAATTTACGGCGTAAGTTCATTTTTAACGTGTCACAACGCGTCACAAACGAATATGCTTGTGAGTGAAATAAATGTCCTCCCTGCCCTTTTATCCTTCCATTCTTAATTTTCCTGTCCTTAACTCGCTTTTTTTTAATTTTGTAAGTAATTAATTTTTTTATTTTATGACTCGAGAGAAGAATTCGCTTCAGTTTTCCTACCTGCCCTCTCTCTCTCTCATAAATAGTTTCTATGAGTGCCGTAACTAGGGTATGGCGAAGGTGGCATTTGCCATAGGCGCCGCTTGCAAAAAGCGCCAAACGTTCCCAAAAAAGTGCCAAAAGTCCATTTTCCTATAAATAAATATTATTTTAATAGTGAAACGTTAATTTATATGTAATAACAACGCTATTATTATTTACTGAAACGCAGAAAAAAATTATATCCTACATAACTAAGGTGTTTCTTAAAATTTCGCCATAGGCGCCATATCGCCTAGGTACCTCTGTATTTATAATATAGAAGCATTATAAATACACCCCTCCCCCCCTACTCCTTTCGCCTCTTCAATCTTTCTATTTTTTTTCTATTGTTTTTCATTTGCTTTTGTTCCGTATTTTATTTAATATGATTCTCTCTCAAAAGGTTATATTCATAAGCTCTAATCCCTCTTATCTTTCTCTCTTTCTCTCTCTTTCTCTCTCTATCTTTCTCTTCCTTTCATCATCTTCTTCCCTTTCTCGCCGCAAACTTTATTTTTATTGTATTTTTCCAGTCTTTCTCTCTCCCCATTCGCTTCATCATTCCCGTCCGCTTCTACGTATTATTCAATTCCACGATATTTACGATGTTATTTTTAAAAACACTCTAGTTTCATATTTTTTCATGCCATCATAATTGTCTCTAATCAGATTATTTATATTTCGCATTTGGCCATGTTGGCTTGTTTTGACTATTTCCATATTCCAAATTTGTTCGGTATTCTTCGTTTTTGGGCGAAGCGATAGTAGCGAAACGCTTTACGGCCATCTCTCCTCTGTTCCCCGCGGCTTTCATCACTTGAGCCGCTTGACGGATTTAGATTAAATGAAGTCTGTGTGATCCTTATTAAAATTTATCGCTGTATTATGATTTTGAACAGGATTCGTCGATTAGAGTTTCCACTTTACATAAGCAATTAAATAAACTTATACTCGTATCTCGTTAAACGGCACCCGTCAAGTAACAAATATTTTTCTCTCCCTAGCACTTATATGACCTTTAAGGTATCGATTAACACGTAGAGCATAACATTTACGGCGAAAACAGTAAGCGAGTGCAAGTAATTGCGACTGAAAACTTCGGAGATAAAAATTCAAGAAAATCCCAAGCATGAAATTTTTTTATAACATCGGTCTCCACGACGATTCTATCGGCAAACGACAATTTAAAAACATTATTTGTCTCTAGCTATGAAATATCTGCGTATTCCATTTATGGACTTTTCATTCTTGTTTATCTGCTGTGAGTTTTCCTCTTCTCTTTGCCCCACGTTTCTTCTCTCTTTCCTTATCCCTATCTCCTTGTCTATCAATATAGCGGCGTATTCACCATTTACACTACCAGTTATTCTCTATTGGTTTTTTTTTAAATTGCCCAGGCCTCTATTTAATTCTCTCCGTATTACGGGCATAAATTTCTCTTACATTTTTTAACCTTGAGGCATCTATTATTTCTGTCGTTATCGCGTGAATTGTCCTATTTATTTCGACATTTAGCTAATAATGCGCTCTCGTACCTATTTTTATTTAAATTAAAATTGGTCTAATGTGTCCTTGCTACGTATTTACTTTTTAAAGAATAAACACCAGTGTTTCATTTTTGTACAAATTTTTGAAGTTATTACCTCAATTTCCCCTTCCATCTCGTCCCGTTTTTAATTTCTGTTTTCTACTTGATCCCTACATTGTCAGCACTTTATTTTGATTTATTATTTGAGCTTTTGTTTCATAGAATTCGCTGAAAAAATTAATTTCAGTTCATTCATTCACGAGTTTTTTTATGTGCTACGTAGGTTATTTTGTTATACGGTAATTTACATTTTATTTATTTAAGTTTCAATAATATGTGGCATTTTCCCCGAGAGAAGAAATTAATCAGGCGCACGCATTTTTTTAAAGCTAACGTAAAAACCAAAACTTCGCTCGTATTATTCGTAACACGATGATTAATTTTTCGTGTTCGCCAAGAAATTTTTTTTTAGACCCCTCGCAACCATTTTTCTTTTCTCTGCGCAAGAGATCACGCATTCGTTAGCCACCTTTCGAAGAAAGGAGATCAACGAGGCGTGGAGAAAGTGAAGAGGCCTTGGACAATGTCCGATTTGCGCCGAAGAAAAAGTTGATTTTTAGTGGCGAAGCGGAAGAACTGAAGAGAAGGAGTAAAAAGGTATCCGACTCGGATGAATTCCGTATACGTTTCCAATTTCGGTTCCGTTGTCCTCGCTCTTTGCCGTTACGTCAAGAGATTGAACGGTCACGTCCGTGACGTGAATCGAGCCCGTAAACTGCACGAAAGCGTGCATACACAATGCCCGACATATTTCTCTTCCACTTCAAGTCCGAACTGTCGCTTGACATTTTCTCCCATCTCGATATATTCCCGTCTTCTGTTCTCTTTGGAATTTACGAGGCAAAACTTTTAGTTTTTTTATTTATATTGCTCTTCGAAATTTCCCCTCAAACCCTTTTCCCGTTTTGGAACATTATTCCTTCAAGCGACCTTTCGTCTAGACTACTGTTTTATGTGTCTTTGTTAACATAAAACGTCGAACGTGGCCGTGATGCCATCTTTTACAGTAATAAAACTAAAAAAACTGTATATCTCGACAGCTGTTTAATAACAAATATTTTCAGCCTGGGGTTAATAAGGTAACTTTGTTTTTATTTTGGACATTTTCTGTGCATGTTCACATTTTAGTCACTCCTTCAATGAATTGCCCACACGCACATGAGCATATAGCCATTCACTTTGAAAATTCATATACTTTCGTGTTTCATCATAAATCTTTCTTCTATTTCTCCATTCGGCTCCTTACTATCTTCTACCAATACGCCTCAAATTTCCTTTGTCATTCTGCGTTACTTATGCATTCCTTCTTGATTCTTATTCTATCCATAAACTCCTCTTCTTAAATGTAACATCAGTTATCTCTAATGTGCTCAAACTGCGCTGTTCGCTCACCGAACTTAATTTATGATTTTTTTCCTCCTCTTCGTGTTTTTGCGTCTATCTTTAATTCGCAATTTCTTTTCACTCTCCTTCTTCCCTTCTCCATCGTCATTTCTCTAACTCCATCATTATCTTCACTTTTTCCCTACTTTTTCCTTTCATTTTTCTTTCTTATCCCTCCTGTCTCTCTCCACTTCGACTATATCCACCTCTGAAACTCTCTCTCCCTCTCTCTATCTTTATTTATTACCTTCTCTTCTCTTTTTATTGCCATCTCTCTTTTCCCTTCTCTTTCCGCTCTCTCTCACCAATTCTCTCTCTACTTTTGACGAGTGCATATTTTCCCTTCCATCCCAGCCTCCATTTCGGCGTCCACACATCATGTCACCTCTCCCACTCTTTGTGTACCCACCAACAAACCGTCTTTTCGGCATTTCTGCGTCGCTCCGTTGAGTCTTCTCCTCCCCCCCCCCTCCCCATCTCACCTTTCCTACCATTAACCTCTTCCCCACTCATCCTCTTCCAAACGTTTCTTGCCACGCGCTCCGAACTTCAATGCGAACAGGACCTCCCTTGGTCATCACAATGGACAATCTGCCACCCGGTCATTCATCACGGGGAGAGAGAAAACACCTGCCCCTGGTGGTATATAGATCGAACACGGTCGACTTTCCTGCCTCGCATCCTCCCATCCATCTTTCCGTGAGTTGTGCAAAATATAAAAAGAAAAAAATGGTCGTCTACGTGGCTTTTCTGTCATTCCGGACGGTTCTGTATTTTTATGCCTCGGAGAGAAAAAATGGCGCTGTGGACGTCGGGAGAGATTCGCCTTGTGAGGTCGACGTGAAAGGGTTTTTCGGGGTCCTATTCGGTGACGCTGTGTCACTGGGGCAAGTGCGCAGACCGGCACCTGTCTTCTCCTCGTTAGAATACTACCGTTTGTTCTTCCTTTAGATCTTTTGGCGTGAATTCTTGGAGGTTGAACCGTACAAGAATTTGTCTAAATATTTTGGAACAACCAAATGTCTTAAGGAATAATTCTTCTCATTATGAATTGCCTCGTTGTCTTTGTAATAAGTACTGAAAAATCTTTGGACAAAAAGGTTTATTATTGGTTATTTATCGGTATGTAGGACATAAAAAATTGACCTTTGATTTTTGGCGTATGTCTGTCCTTTTACTTAAGATTTTTCAATACTTTAAATATCTGTATAAATATGAAATTAATAATTCTTCATCATAGAGCTGATAATATTTTGACATATAGTGAGAGAATATGCCTAAATAATATCTATTATATAAACATCGAACTATATAATTATAACTAAGGTAATATAATTATACATTTATCACCATGTTCTCATTGTTTATCTCGCCAGTCATACGCGTATAAGAGATGTAGAGCAGCGTGTTATTTTTTGTAGCAATAGTCCACAATTCAGGCACAAGGAAACATTGATATTATTTGTCCCTTTTTTGATGTACTGTGCATCTGTCGTGGTTTGTCCATCTCTCTCCCTCTCTCAAAGAGTTTCACAGCCAGTATTGGAGCTCTGTCGTCCGCCGAGTATCAACCTTGAACTTTTCATTCCTCTGCATGCTGCCTCTGCGCCAAGAATGTCCTAAATTTGAAATAACATATTTTCTAGACTATGGAGTTGGAGCTGATGGTTTTTTGGTTTCTGCTACGGTGGGACATTTTATGAATTGCTTCATAGGAAAAGGTAATTTGCCACGACTGAAAGAGGTCCAGTTTTATTATATTTTATTCATTGAAGTATTTGTTTCGAGACAGTTTTGTAGATAACAATATTTGTATTCATCGTGATTATTTAGTGTAGAATTCATTCACAGAAGTTAAACTCAAATTTTGAAATATCGTCCTGACTTTTTCTAGCTCTTCGTTTCTGTAAAATCCGGCTTGATTTTATTGCGGTTTCTTGAAAAACGCATTATTTTTTAAACTCACAAATCACTCAGTAAATTCCATTATCAATTTAGACAGTTTCTTTCCAACGCTTAACAAAACATGGTAAAAGAATGGAACGAAACAGATATCCCGTAACTGATTGAGTTTTCAAATAAAATTCTGAGGGTGAAATTTATTCCCAAAAGCCATAAAAAATGCCCAAAGTTCGCTTTGAAGCGCTGAAGCAGAAAGAAAATTTCGCTATAATTTGGTTTTGAAGGTTTAGAAAAAGTCTTTATATATTTTTGGTTTGTTTACATCTTTTGTTTCTTTTTGAGCTCCTAGGGACTGGATGAAAATTGTTCATTAAAATTTTAGCGTTAGATGACATTTTAAATTCAAAGATGCAGCTCCTTTGAAGTATCTCGGACTGTAAGAAAAGCCTAACTCTCCTAATTGACGTTCTAATATGTTATTAACTATGCATGACAGTCAAGCAAAAAATATTTTCCTTCCCACGTGAAATTTTATAAATGTTTTGCTTGAAAAATTCCCTTTTGCGTACGCTTTCATTCACATTTCAAGAAATGTGTGCTCTTTTTATGTTCTTCATGTTTACATTAATCGTCATAATAACATTAAAATTATAAAATTATTGTAAACGTTTATTGATATACAATCCTCTTTAGTCATTTTTATGCATTCAATGAAATTTCCATCGAATGCAAATAACCTTTACACTGTCTTGCCTTGTTTTATAATGGGGACAATCTGAAAATTCTAGAAATATGGTTCTGTAAAAATAGGCAAATGAGAGGATTAGACTGTTCCGGTATTTATTATAACCAATACAGGATAAAAATGATATGCCATTGACTATAATGAACGTCGACCTATTGTATTAAATCTTCTAATTGAAGTACATAAACACTCATTTCTGTATCTCTGAATATAATATTCCACCGAAGTACATGAGAGGCTCGCTAAATAATTGACAGACTCCTCTTAAAAGAAACAACTGCCATCAAATAAAACGAGAACAGAGTACAAAGGATCTTTTAATTGGTCTTAATACGCGTAAGTTACTTCTTTCCTAACATCCATCCAATTAAAAAAATCAAATAAAAACTCCCCTTCACGACGCATTATGCCGTAATGTTGGCCTTATTAGATTTCCCATCGAGTGCTTTAATGGGCCCTCAGCCCATTTAACCGTTCCTTATTATACGGCGCCATTATGAAGTTCTCGGCGTCGACTTGAATGTGCCCTTCACCTGCCAAGAGCACGCCGCCGCTGCCATCTTGCGGCGGGAGAAATGTAATTTGAAGGGGGAGAAAAAAAGACACCGCGAGAAGGAAAAAGAGAGGGAGAAGGCGACGCCGAGAGTCAGAAGGTGGAGAGGAGGTGCTCTTCTCTCGGTGCGAAACAAGGTAACCCCGTTATCTCTTCTCGTTATTTTATCACTCAGCCTCCTCCATTAATGAAATATTCGGTCGGGGGTAGAGAGAGAGAGAGGAAGAGAGCTAAGGATAGATTTGTTCCCCGTTCTCAATTTTTTTTATTCCTCCCCTTTTCTGCGACATTTTCGACAACCATCTTCTTCAATCAAGAAGGACAGGTCGGGATATCCTGGGCGATTTTTCGTCTTCCGGAAATGCGGGGAAAAAACGCAGCTCAACGACGCTACGTACCAATGCGAATCTCTTGTGTGTGGACAGAAAACTTGGCGACCGAGCACTTGTGACCTACATAAGGACTTTGCATATAGGGCTTGAGTAGAAGGTATTAAGATGGAAAAGTTGAAGACGTGTGGCTTAGGGGAGATGGAAGGTAGAGATATAAGGGATTTGGGAGGATTCAGAACACCTAGTTTAGTGAGGGAGACAGAGGGATGTGTGTGTGTGTGTGTATATATATATATATATATATATATATATATATATATATATATATATATATATATATATATATATATATATATGCATACATATACAAACATACATATATACATATATATGTATGTATTTATTTATGTATCTCTAAATGATGCACATGCGCTGCGATGCTAAGACGGACGCAGGAGACGCCCAGTGGATCACAGGAGGAAATGGATGTATCAGAGCGTGGGCGAGAGGGTGCATGGGAGCAAATAGGAGCAGGAAGGTTTGTTAAGGAAGATGGATGGTGAATGGTGGAAAGGAGAAGGTAAGCGCAAGAACTTTTTTCCTTCGATTACCCTGAAAATCAGGGTATTTGCTGGATCTTTCCGCGGAGATGGGCACAAGAGAATCTGTGTCCGAACCTTGCAAGAAAAAATTGAAGGCTTTCTCGGTTCACAGCAGAGACGGCGGTTCTGTCTCAAGGACACGAAAATGTCTCTAAATTGGAACGGAAAAGTGGTCAAAGTGAGACGTTGATAATTGCTCCGCTTTAGATGTTGTGCTTGCAGCGCGGTCCTCTTAGAAGCCTTGGCAACAGAGAAACTTATTCCCACTTTCCGACGGAGTGCTTTGTTGTAAGTCGAAGCGAAAAGAGCGCGGACAGACACAATAGTATCAATCAGTTTGAGTCGGTTATTAAGGTCCTCTACTCAGGCATAACGTTGGGCGTATTCTTGAATTTAACTCATGAAGAGAGATAAATAAATTGATTTTACACAGCATAAAGGTAGCGAATTTGACTTACGAAATATTACTTGCTATCTATCTTTAATGGTAATGCAAGGTTTATGGTCTCTATATCTTCGAATGATCTGGATCGGAGTTGAAATGAAGAATGGTAACATTAGAATCGTATCCATTTGAGCAATAACTTTTTGCGGAAAATTGTATTGCGTACTATAAAATTTTTCACGAATTTCCTCTCATACTCGATTTTTTTATCTGTGTTAGGCTTTAAAAGGGAAAATTCCGAAAAAATATAGCTTAATTTCGACAATTAATGAGGTACATGATTCCCTTCACGTCTTACTTTAAACTTCAACCGCATTAATTCACTTGTCATCTCCCATGTTATTCGCTCAATTTGCAGACATCCTTGTGGACGGGTGTAATAAACATTTGAATCCTCTATTCAAGACTAAGATAATCTCTCTTGGGCTGTTGTAAATACCTCCCGCCCTCGAATATGAATTCGCTTCACCAGAACGATGAAATTATATATTGGAATTCATAATTGTGCATCTGCCCATCCGATTTGGAATTAACTGTCAAAGTTTCATATTTTAAATATCAATGGAATTAAAGACGTTTAAAGAATTTTATTTTGAATAAAATTATTCACACAATAATAGATACGTACCTTGATAATACTATCCGTTTTGTTTCACCTGATATACAATTATATCTTTACATTGGGTTTTAAAATAGTTATTAATTGTAGATTCAAACGTCAGAAAAATTTTCTTTGCAGCCCGTTACATAATGGGTGTTTACGCCGTAAATAAAATATTATTATAATAAATTACAAGTTTGTCACGCCCTCAATATACACCTTCATTTGGAATTGGCTGTTGAAATATTGTATATGCATATTTCTTTTTATTTCAAGAGTAAATCCATTGTTTCTCTGCGTTTAAATTTTAGAATTTTTATTAACCGTTCCTTTTGAGCTAAATAATGAGTTTAGAAAGAAAATTGAAAAGCAAAGTATTATCTCATTGGGCAATTCATTGTTCGCCATTACCGAAAACTTACATGAGAGACCTAGAGGTAAAGTTCATTTTTTTTAATTTGATCAAAAAATTCAAAGAAATATTGGAATGATAAGTTGAGACTGCAAAAGATTACTCTTCATACAATTGAATTCCGTCGTTTGATGGATATTTGCACTAGCAAAAAAATATTACTCAACACGCTGCCATTCTTTTAATTAAACCACCCGAGCGTTTCATGCAACTAAATTTAATTTCTTTGATGAGTATACAAAGTGGGAAAGAATGATAAAGAAACAAGAGGGTAAAAGATCGAGAGCAAAAGTCATAGAAGGTATGGGGAAGGTATGGGGAAATACGAGTATAAGAAGGAAAACGAAGATGGATAAAGAAGAGTGGGTTTTCATTGGCGAAGTAAGCTAAAATAGTCCTCTCTTCTATCTAGCCAATTTAAAATTAGTTTACATTTACATTTGCCGTATTTTTTACAATATTATATTTACAATAATGGCACCGATTACGATACAATGTCATTTTTTATAATAAAACAATTTAGAACTCATTATGTACGATTAAATAAATTAGAGAAGTTAGTTCGTTATAAAATCATTGACTGCAGTAGTAATTGAGAAAAAGAAAATTAGAATTTTGCATACACGGTAGCTGTAAAAATCTGTTTAAGGATTACTGTGATACTTGAAACACTTGTCATATAAGTTAATACAACAAACTAGTTAAGATAGATAGCATAAAATCAAGGGACATTTTGAAATTTTGGTGGCATACATTGAATTGGCTGCAGTGTGTTATTTGATATATTGGTTGTATACATAACAGAGGCTACACAATATTATTTTTGCGCATAAATTCGTGGGATATTTGGTGTGGGTTGGGTGGCATACATTATAGGGGCTCTCGGGTGTCATTTGGGTTGCAGAAAATCAGGGAACATATGTTGTATTATTGGTGTTAATGTGTTATATAGGTATAATTTAATTTCAGTGGTTAAACTACAAGTTGTTTGACTACAGAAAAGTTATGTTCGTTTGGGGGAATATATTTCCCGTGAAAACTTGATTAGCTTAACATTTATATGTTGCAGGAGCTCACATACGCACGAGAGATCCCAACTAGGGAAATTTTTGAGTTGCGCTAAAGGCATTGGAAAGAATTGGGCAGTGCGTAAACTGTATTATGGTCGCAATAAAATATATCTCTAGTTTTTATCATAGATTTAACACAAAATGCCGCTCTACTTGTTATTTTATCGTTTCTAAATTTTGATTTCCACTTGGCTTTCATCTTGCCCAAGTCATCGTAGAGAATACCCTGAGAAACTTTATAACTGATATCCAGAGTGGCGAATTTTTCATCGAGTTGATTCGACGGTTGCTCTTTATCAATTCATCGATTTTATTGAGTTTTAATTCAGTTTATGGTTTGTACGGTTCACCAGGGCGGGATTCATCATCAAATAATTCACATCCCTCAGAAAATCTTTTATTCCACTCAAACAATACACCGCAAGACATGCAATACCCGTTGAATGTACGTTTGATCATTTCATACGTATCCGAACCTGTTTTGCCAAACGCACCTAAAACATGATTGAAAATCGTAGTTCTGCTCATAAATCCATTATGGGTATATCAAACAAATTCGTTATATAGTCATTTTATGGAAACAACAAGAATATACAGTGAACCAGTACCTGCCTTGATTCTGAATATAATAATTCACTCTTGTTAGTTTCCAATCACCTCTCGTACAAATATTTCGTTGAAATTATTAGTAGCAACTGTAAACAGAATATGATAGAAATTTGGATTACAAGAGGTCGTTATGCAACTCGTACATGGTGCACAGAATAGAAAAATAGGAAATGAAAGAGAGGGATTTGTTACGAAAAGATAGATGGGGAACTAATTTAGATATATATATATATATATTAGCTTGAATATGTGTGTGATAGAGGGTTAGAGATAGGTATGGATACCCGTTGCTCGTTCAACGGAGAGCGAGCCGAAAAGAATCTCTCTCTTCCCCCCTCTCAATAAAATTCCAAACCCTATCTCTCTCGCCAGCGGTCAAATCGTCGGCGGATTGGTAGAGTGAGAGAGAGGATGAAGGTGGAGGGATTTTCACGGTGTCTGCGGCCGACCGGAAACCGCGGTATCCGAAAAGCACTCCTATTGATAAGGGGGTCTGCGGGCCAGGGGAGGGGAGGGGAGGGGGGGCAGGCTGCGGCAAAGATAAAAATTCTTTTAAATCATTTTAGCGTGCCCGCGCGTACATTCGTGCGTGTGCATGTGTGTGTGTATGCAAAAGAGAATTTCCAGTTACATTTAACGGGATACATGGTCGTTATAAATGAATGAATTTCCGATAGGCGGCATTTTGAGGCGGGTGCTGCAAAAGCGAACAGAAGGGAGGGAAGGAAGGAAGCGGGATGAGCATCCGGGCATAGAGTTGCGGAATCTTGAGGACTATAAAGATCGGGTGGAAGTGAAGCGCCTAATTTCACGCCGTCTATCCTTCCTTCCTTTCTCCTTGACTTCTCATACCCCTCTCTCTCCCTCTCTCTCCCCCCCCTCTCCCTCTCTCTCTCCCCCCTCTTTCTTCCCCTCTCTCCCTCTCCCTCTCTCCCTCCCTCCCTCTCCCTTCCCTTCCCTACCTCTCTCTTTCCCTCCCTCCCTCTCTCTCTCTCTCTCTCTCTCTCTCCCCCTCTCCCTCTTTCGCACTCCTCTCCTTTTTTCATCTCCGACACCGCAACTCTTATATATGTCGGTTTTTTTTTTCTGTGTAATCCCCCGGCGGGAGACGTTGATGGATGAGAAACTCGGTCACGAGGGAGAGAGAGAAAGAAAGATAGATAGATAGGAAATAAGGATGAAAATATCGACCTTTCGCGATCGATATTTTCGATATTTATATCGATCAGAATGAAAATAATGTAGAACGAGCGGCCGTCTTATCGTTATGATCCCTCCCCCTCCCCCCCCTCTCCCCACCTCCCCCTGATGAATATATGCGATCTATCGGAGGAGAATCTGGAACGCAATTTCTTTTTATTTTTAGTCTGTTTCGACCCAAATTTATATCGGAGATTCTCTTGCCGGACTGGAAAGTCGCAGAAATCCGCATAAGCGTTCTGTATGATATTGAACGGATAATTACCCTCTCACCCGATTTCGTCCGATTCCCTTCCCGCTCCGCGTGAATTATTGGCGAAATTTTCCGCCAAGAGGAAACTAGAATGGGTTAGATTAATAGTCTCTTGGGATAATGAAAGCCTCTAAATTATTTTCCCGCGGGGAATTTTTTGCGGAACTTCGGGAATGTTTGATTCATTTGGACAACTGGAAGGACTATAAAGTATATTATTAAGAGCTTTCCGAATAGCTTGCGAAAAACCTCTCTATCCAATCGTGGAGATAGAAATTCCGCATTCTACTGCTTCATATTAGTGTTCTTGGGTTCTAATCCGTCCGCGGCCTCGTATAATTTAGCTGATCATTGTTGTTGCGGACATCGTATATCACACCGAGATACGTTGAGAGAAAACACCGAATAAACTCAGAACTTATACTCATATAAGATGACAATTAAAAATTCCACCTTACGTTATAATCATTTAATACAATTTTTTATAAGTTAGACCTTATATATTGGCTTAAAAATTCGATAATGAAATTACACTACGTCCATTACCGCTGACTTTGTGCAAAATTATTTCGAATTACTTATTGGTTCGATTATGGCTATGTTCTAGAATTGAATGCTTTAATTTTTAATTCGATCTCATTGGCGGTGATATTCGAAAGAAATAGTAGATGTTTTTAAACAGGAAACGTTAAATTGAATTATAACTTAGAGGGAATAACGCTGAAAATTCATTCGCGAATAGTTACAAAATATTCTTGTAAATAAATAAATATAGTTAATTGTATGGTTCATTGTAATATGATATCACCATTTCATGTTTCCTGATACAATATATTATCGCCGTAACTTGTTACTTCTCGTAAAAATTGAACCTTTTTACATCGCCGTAATTATATATTTCTTTTCATGTTAACGTTCATCTTATGGTGAAATGACAACATGTCACTCTTTCACCATTAGCATCCACCAAAAGATTATTTTAACTTTTAAAAATCTAAATTTTCAAAAATGTTCAGGCTTTTGAAGTATTATAAAAAAAAGAATAAAATCCAAGTCGAATATTAAAACAAAGAACTGGCACGTTGTTTATTTAATCACAAATTCAAACTCGAAGCGAAGTCTGTGACGAAACCGAAATCCTTATTACCTCGCCGAAAAGCACTAAATGATCACGTGTCTGGAGACGCGAGAAAAGTATTAAAAAATTGTGAATATTTTTTGCGTCTACCGCGCGCGGCAGCGGAAAGGTTATTTTCATATATAAAAACCGCCTTGTCCCAGTAGCTGTCATGTAGGCGTAAAATTAAAATGAAGAAACTCTCAATATTATCTCCGGAGCCAAGGTAAATAATTCCAGCATCCCCCAGGCAACTCATTGTGGAAGAACGTGAAAGGAAAAGTACATGTATATATATATATATATATATATATATAAATACTAAGGAAGAGGAAAGGTAAGTAAGGATATTTTGGGCAACTAGGTGTTGAAGGAAACCCAGCGAACACTTACCGGAAGTAGAGCCGCTGGGGTGTTGGAGAGACACATTTGTAGAGGTTAGAGCTTTCGGGATGATCCCTTCGTCAGCACAAGAGAGACAAAATATATATATATATATGATGACGGAAATATGCCCACCGAATAGGTCCCAGATATCCTTCCGGAAGAGCTGAGACACGCAATCAGAAGTATGAAGAATGGAAAACCATCAGGAGTGGATGGTATCACAGCGGAAGTATTCAAAGCAACGGATAATCATATGAAAACGATTCTCGCCAAGATGTTTACTTCATGCCTGAGAAAGAAAAAGATACCAGAAACATAAAACCACGCATGTATTATCCTTCTGCACAAGAAAGGTTCCAAAGAAGACTTGAATAACTACAGACCGATCAGCCTACTCACAACAGTCTACAAAATATTCACAAAAATACTTTCTCTGCGCCTTAAAAGCCATCTTGATTCTGCCCAACCCAGAGAGCAAGCTGGATTTCACAGTGGGTATAACACGATGGACTACATCCAAGTCGTGAGAGAGGTAAACAGTCGGGCTAACGAGTATGAATTACCTCTATGTATGTGCTTCATCGACTACGAGAAAGCATTCAACTCTGTCCGAACTTCGTCGGTGTTACGTGCATTAAAGAAACAAGGAGTAGAAGAATCAAGAATATCTACGAAAATGCGACAAAATCTGTCTTCTGCGTGAAGAAACGAGTGCATTTAATACCGGAAATGGAGTGAGACAAGGATATACTATGTCCCCCAAATTATTTACAGCAGCTCTAGAGGTAGTATTCAAAACGCTAGACTGGGAAGAGAAAGGCATACAGGCAAATGGACAACATCTGAGTCACCTGCGCTTTGCAGATGACATCATACTGTTCGCAGGAAGCCCAGAAGAGCTCCGTAGGAGAACTGAAGTGCTTGAGTAAGCAAGCCGAGAAGCTGGACTTAACATGAATCTTAATAAAACAAAGGTTATGTACAACTCCTTCACAAATTCTGAGAAGATACATATCGACGGATCAGAACTCGGAGAAGTAACCAGCTATGTTTACTTGGGTCAACTCATCACTATTGATGGTTCGCTTATTGGAGAAATCAACCGAAAAGTGAAGATGACATGGAGTGCTTTTGGCAAGAATGCACAAATCTTTAAATCAAATATCCCAGTCTTCTTAAAAGAGAGACTATATGACCAATGTGTTCTTCCTGTTCTGACATATAGATGTAAAACATGGACTATGAACGCCAGAATGATACAGCGCCTGTAAACAACACAGAGGAGCATGGAGAAACGCATGTTAGGGATCACCCGAAGAGACCGCGAGTTGAACGACTGGGTATGAAAGAAGACGTGACGTGATTAGAAGAGTGTAGGCGCTAAAATGCTAGAAGAAATGACCAGCGCTGGACATCAAGTGTCCTCAAATGGATCCCATGAATCATCAAGAGACCGAAAATAAGATCGAAAAGCAGGTGGGACAGAGAGCTTGTTAAGTTTTTGGGGGAAACTTGGATGAGGGAGGCAGTTCACAGGGAAAACTGGAAGTCTGGGGGAGGCCTTCATCCGCCAGTGGATTGAAAAAAGCTGACTATATATATATATACAGAAAAATCCAAGGTTATGCGAATATCAAGTAAAGAAGAAGAAAATTTGTACAGAAGTATTGGAGGAAAGCCATTAGAACAAATTTCAGATTATAAATACCTTGGAAGCATCATAACGAGAGAAGCAAAATGTACCGATGAAATCAGGACTGGAATAACAAAAGCAAAAGCCGCTTTCAGAAGGAAGAAATTCCTACTAACGGGAAATATAAAGCAGGAAATCCGCAAGAGGTTGATAAAATGCTATGTATGGGGTAGAAACATGGACGCTAAGGAAAAATGATATAAAATACTTGGAAAGCTTCGAAATGTGGACATGGAGAAGAATGCTGAAGATAAAATGGACAGATAGGGTGAAAAATGAGAAAGTACTACGAAGAATAGGAGAGAAGCGAGCAATTATACAGACTATAAAAAGAGAAAGGCGAACTGGATTGGGTATTACCTGAGGAGAGAGTGCATGATTAAAGAAGTGCTAGAAGAAAACTGGATAGAAAAAGAGAAAGAGGTAGGAAAAGGTTTCAGTTACTAGATGACTTGAAAGGGAAAGAGAGCTATCAAGACATCAAGAAAACTGCGGAATATAGGAGTATATGGAGAACCAAGTTTAACGATGAATAATCGCGGACCTGTCAACGGACAGACTACCTATGATTTTATATATATATATATATATACACATATACATATATATACACACACTTGCGGAAGAGGAAAGGTAAATAAGGATATTTAGGGCAACAAGGTGTTCAAGGAAACTCAGTGAGCACTTACCGGAAAGAGAGATAAGGAGAGTTGTGTCTCTCTTGTGTTGACGAATGGATCATCCTGAAAGCTCCAATTACGTCTACAAATGTCTCTCTCCAACACTCCAGCGGCGTTCCTTCCCGTAAGTGCTCACTGGGTTTCCTTCAACACCTAGTTACCCTGTATGTATATGTGTGTGTGTGTTTATGTATATATATATATATATATATACTTTTCCAGAGAATATATATATAAATGAAAAATTTGCTCTCTTCAGAATTTTTCGAAAAGCACCAACAAAAAACGTAAGCGTGATTATAAAATAAAATGCGCTAAAAAGCGGGATAGTGACGTCGGGAAGCAGCAACATCACGCCGGCTAGAAAGAGGGAAGTGCCTACATATGGGGCCTTTCACGTGAGGCGGAAAATGCCGGATTTCATTTATTAACGTCCCATCCGCGTCTGATCCCCAAGGCTTCCCCTCCCCCCCAACCATCTGAATTTTGCAACCCGGTAGAGGAGGTGGAGGAGGAAGAGGGGAAACGGGGAGGAGGAGGAGGAGGAAATAAGGGAACACCGCTCTGGGAAGGTGTTCTCTCTCAATCTATATCTACGGCGCCTGCAGCGGTTATGAGCACTTTGCCGAGGTCTCCAGGAATTGAAGGATCGGATGTTTGCAAGTGTGTCGAACGGCTTAGCGTCGTCAGGTGCATGGCTGTAGGGTATGAAACGTGTGTGTGTGTGTGTGTGTGTCCCTTTGGAATCCGCGCAAGACCCGGTTCCGTTGAGGGCGAGCGGAAAATATGTAAATTTTTTCCCACCCGGCAGGAGAAAAGTGTAACAAAAATCGAGTAAATGTGTCAAGTATTTATCATTACGTTTCGTGAATTTTTACGAAACAGGTGAGGAGATTATTTTTTTCAAGGTTGTTCCGATGTAAGAGTGTCTCTTTCAAGTTGTTGCGTCAGAGGTCGCGCGTCGAGGTTTGATACTGGCACGCATTAAATGAAAATTTTGGAAGAATTAAGTTAATAATAAAAAAACCTTTATCTTATTTTAGTAGTGTGTGTAAGAAAAAAATGATACAAACACACGTTAAGTACTATTTATTATTCTACACTTCAAGAGTAAATTAAAGAAAATTATATTGCCACATAATCCTACAAAGACCTAGGCTACCGTATTATTTAACTAAAAGATCACTTGAAGGAGAAAGATTGAATTAAT
The DNA here is from genome assembly GCA_036926305.1 of Uropetala carovei. Taxonomy (NCBI): domain Eukaryota; kingdom Metazoa; phylum Arthropoda; class Insecta; order Odonata; family Petaluridae; genus Uropetala; species Uropetala carovei. The sequence goes on along the minus strand of JAXCHB010000088.1, from coordinate 4,305,485 downwards.
ATTCAATGGGTAATTATATTTATTGCAAAAAAAATGCTCTGGAAAAGTACGAATAATATAAAACACGACGTATCCCTTATGAAAAAATACCGACAGAGCTCTATCAACCAAAATGTATGTATTTCAGCAAAATTTTATTGCATAATAACTACCTCAATAAATTCAAATGCTAATTCTCGAATCATTGAAGATTGTCGATGAGAGATGCATTTAAAATCATGCTCAACTGGAAAAACTTTAGTCGTATTTGCACAAATACCTATATATATATATATATATATATATATATATATATATATATATATATATATATAGGTATACATATATTTGCACAAATATATATATATATATATGTGTGTATTTGCACAAATACATATATATATATATTACAGCGATGACAAATCCATTTTGATAACAAATACAATTCACTATAGGTCGTGAATTTAGCTGGGAATGCTTCTCTCGTACAATTAGATACGTGACCAAAATTTACCGATTTTTCTGTCTTTCATGTGGTCTTTAAAAACCTGGTGGATTTCGTTCGGCTGGTTAGATCAATATCATCCCTATAATAGTCTGATCGATCATTTTATGGGGCATGTTGAATATGTGATCCAGCACCGACAATAGACTTGGGACGGTGGAATATAATCTCCCGAGGCGATTATATGGGCTATATATCACCGCGGCAGAATTGGTGCAAGTGCAGTACCGTAATAAAATCCTCCGTGCAAAGATTTTTTCGATTTTAAACAGGGCATGAATATGGGCAAAGGAATTCGTAACATTCGCACGAATCCACGTTTCCTGCTACGAATCTTTATTTTTTTAGGGCCTTTCAAGAGTGGCATCGACGGCTGCATTCATTCTGACGAAAGTCAATTGAACGCGTGACACGGTTCGTAAATAGCATCGTGCGATTCGGGGATATATCGTTCGAATAATAAAAATTGTCAAGTTCTTTCGAAAATTAAACTTCCATTCTCCGCCTCCTGGATTTGTCACCCGTGTTGTCGGGCTTAAAGTGAAAAATTTTTACCGTCAAAAACATCGCTTCTTTTAAATCCACTCGTCAAGTAAAAAAGGAAAATAGTTTTTTATTTTATCATTTCGAACGGAATTTCCCTTGTCAGAAGTATCAAAAAATCGCTTCTTTTATCGGCTATTAAAAACCGGTCTTACTCTACTTAAAACGAAGCGGCGAGTTTTTCTTTTCGCGTAAATTTTTTCCACGCTAGGGAAATTTCGAAACGACTGAAGAAGGAATACGTGTCCAGATGGACGGATGCCGGTCGTCGCTTTTTAACGATCGACCGAACATTCAGTCGATTTCTTAACTTCGGGAGCGTAACTTTCCACGTGCCAAGTGCGTGCCCGTCTCGCGATGTGCTCCTGGCGCGAAATTTATCCATTTCCCCTCCCCTTCCTCTTGGAGTTCCATTTCAGTACCTTCGAGTATGCAGACGCTCGCGGGATCTTTCTGTGCGCTCTCTATCTTTAACGTCCGCCGCAACTCAACGCGCGCCGCCACTATCGGACGTTATTTTTTTCTCTTCATACCTCATTCTCTCCCTTTCTTCTCTCTCACGCTCAACAAGCAGTTATTTTTTCAAGAATATCGTCCTATGCCCCCGAATCTCGCTGAACATATATTTTTCCTTCCATAAACTAAAACGTTAAACGAACGTCCTATCGCTTTGGAGTGAAGGTAACGTGATTCACTCTGGATAAAACGAGACTCCAAAATGTCTTATTGTTAAATATAATGTTAGCGCCAAGTTCGCGTTTGTGTGAATTCCGCGAACGGTAATGAATTTTCATTTTCTTTATTAGAAAATAAATCGTACATTCTCGTAAAAATGGCTTCTTTACGCTCTATAAATCGTAAATTAAGTTACGATTAATTAGTTTACGGAATATTCGAGGAAAGGATTTGATCTGACGACTTTTCTTCAAATTCGGATTTTTCTTCTCCTTTTCCTTTATAATTTTTTGTTAACTTTTTTTTTAATCCGTTAATTTCGTCGTTCCATCCGTCACATTGCCGTGTCCGGTGTACTACTCGTACACCGTTAAGGCATCCATATTGTTAATGGATATTTCATGGCCGTAATTTCTTCTCTCGGTTGAAATTTGTAGATCCCAGGAGCTGCTTAATGGATGTACTTTTTTTATTAAAAAAATATCCTTAATATTTGATTCTTCGGGTCTTTCCTTGCTTGTTTTACTTTTTGTAGTTTGGTCTTGTATTAATAGTCTTCCGTAAACTTTTCATCGTGATGGAAAGAAACTGAATAGCTGAGCCTAAGATCGAAAATTTCTAGGCAATAAATCGAACAACTGTCGATAGCGCGTTAGCTACTCGGGAAACGAGGAGTACGAAGTATTTGTAAACACTTTCGCGCACGTAATACAACTACCAGGCTATGGATGATAATACCCTCGATGTTTTTCTTTTGAGATCATGGAAACCATTCATTACTCCAAAAGCGATGCCAAGGATAAAGCGGCTAGGAAACGATATATTTAGAGATCTATTGGAAGGAAACACAAAGGTTTTCCTGCGAAACTCAACCATATAACTTAGCAACAAAAGATGTGTGGAAAGGAAAACTCCGTTTCGAAAAAAATAAAAAGATCCCCTTGGAAGTGGCGGATTTAAGGGAGGTCGCATTGGGCGCGCGCCAGGGACCTCTTGAAGTAAGGAGCCCCGAGAAAATGTTTTTATATATAATCTCATAAACAAACATTATATATCTCATTTTAAAAGTCACGACGGAAAATTTATGTGATAGTTTATTTATTAAAATCTGGGGGTCGAATAAAGAGGTAATAGTTAGGTGAGATTTTACTATATACTATTTAGAATGTAGGGCTCCCATTTTTTTTATCGTTAGGGGCCTCAGAATGTCTAAATCTACCACTATCCTTTGGTTAAAACAAAACCGGGGAATAAGCTGAAGTAAGTTTGGGTAAACTTGTAACGAGTTTACTACCGTGATGCGAGTACTCCTTTGAATAATACCCTAAATGAAACAAAAGAAAAAATTTAACAGAAAAATATGGTAGTTCTCATAATTAGAGGATAGGCATACGTAGAATCTCAGTGAAAAGGATGGACGGGTAAAGTGACAAAAAATGTAAATTAAATCTCGTGCTTCATTAAATGCCATTTTCATGCAAGATATTTATGTAATAAAATTCCTTCCTCACGTGCCAATAAATACGGTCTATAACAGTGAGCAAATTTTATTAAGGTAAGTAAAAATTGTCCAGCTAATGTCTATAATGGCACAGTTTGAAGCTTTAAGAGAAATTAGAAATCTCCTTTTATCACATTAGGCCATGGAGACCTCTTGTATATAGTTAATGTTTTTATCATTTAAAAGATATTTTCCATGATTTAAAAATATTAACAAATAAAAACAATTTAAAAAATATATTATTCTTAGTACAAAATACAAAATAAAAATTATTATTACATTCTAATGAGGTGTTTGGCATTGTTTTTGCTTGCACAATGAACCAATGTCTGCCCGCACACCTGATGTAGCGATAGGGAGTATGCCGGATAGATGTTTGTCTGTCAGTAGTGAACTTGACTTTGACTTAATGTTCTTCATTAGTGAAAAAAGCTATTCACAACAATATGTGCTGCCAAACAGCGCAATGGATCGAAGGGCATGACTAAAGAGATTTGGATAAGACTCTGAAGTAACATATTTCCTGTAATATGTCAGAATGTTGCTCTCCGCGAAAGCCCTCTTCATGTCACTGTTATTTTGGACCTCAATTAATTCTAGTTGGAACATATCATTAACTTTAGCAGCATCAGTTCCAAATAGATCTGCAGACAGTTTAAGTTCGTCACAATGCTTCTTGAAATCAGCTTGAATTCATATTTCAGGCTTCCAATCATTGCAGCATATTTTTCATAGTTCACTATCTCAGCACGTCTTGTTGATAGCTTTGTGAAGTTCCTCAACAACCTCGTAAGTTTCAATGACTTCTCGCACAAAGATTGTCAATTGAGTTGTATCGCGCATATCTGTGCTTTCATCAACTGCTAAACTATAAAACCGAAAGGCACTAAGTCTTTTGATGAGAGAATTATGAATGTTAGATGCTAGCACATTTACTCTTCTAGCAATGGTCTGATGAGAAAGCCTGATTTTCTGTACTAACGGCTTTTTGGCAGGACATGCAACAGATGTGAATATATATTTGCAATCTTTCACAAACTCGCCATAAGACAACGGTTTGCCTCTCTTGGAAATTGCTTCGGCTATCAAGAAACTGATTTTGGCTGCTTTTTTGCAGCTTTGAAAAATGATTGCTGCCCAGTAATATATTTTTACGAGTTCACTTGGTCGATTATCACCTGACCCACGAGTCTGTCAAACTTGCTGGAGTGTTTTGCAGAATAATGTCGTTTGATATTGTATTCGTTGAAAACAGTTATTTTCTCTCGCCATATCAGACATAATATGCCACCTTTATACTCAATAACAAAAAATAATGGATCCAAGAGTTTTTGAAAGCGCAACATTCATTATCAACTTTCCTTTTCTTGCTTGTATTCATGGGTGCTGCCATAATAAATTACTAATATGAAAATAATCAACTTAATTTCAATGGCAAATCACTGTCTCCAAAGGTTTAATCATGCATAACAAGACTACGGCTAATACCAGTTTAGACGACAGATCGCGATGTTGCCTGGTTGAGCGCGTTGGCTGCGCATACTGGAACTCTGACCCCACTCCTGTTCTGTAGAATGGCGGCAAAGATAATAAAAATTTGTAATTTCAACTTATGACTGTCAAACTATTCACAATTGAATAATAATAATATAGTAATTAATTTCCATTGGGCCAAGTTAAGCCAAATGTTTTTCTGCCACTTAACTTAACGAGTAAATACGGTATACATACATACACACATATAAATTACATTTATCAGTGGAGAGAGATCTTGAACATTTAACCCACCTCTCTCATAGTGATGCTGCGTGTAAGTCACGATATCAGTTGCTGCCGATGCTACAAATGATCGTTCTACGACTGGTTTATGAGTTCTGTAATAATGGTCGAGGTGCTCACGATTGTGATTGGCTTATGTACACATGGATTCTGGTAGGTGACCTTAAATCATTCTCACGATGTAATCAAATATGAAACAATTAATATCATTCTCACTGTATACTCAAACATCGACCCACTTGGTCTTCAATTTTCCCCAGGATTTTGTTGATCCTTTAAAGCCGGAATAAGAATCTGATTCACTGATTGAACTCAGTCTCCGATCGAAACGTAAACAAGTATCATGGATGCAGTTCGAATTGCCTATTAAAGTTTGATAAATTCCCAGAGAATACTCTGTCTGTCATTTTGTGTGGCTGCAGAGGAGTGATTACGTCACCGATCAAAGACACCGGATTATTTTCCTGTGTATTAAATGAAAAAAATAATGGTATACATTTCAAGTCTCATGCCTATGCTCAAGAGAGTTTGTCGTGCGGGAAACAAGTTGATATTTTTGAAAACAAAAGATCAACAATCAACCCACTTGTGCTTTTGTGGGTTCACTCAATGAAGATGGAACCTGAGAATTTTTAAATACGTTATAACACTCAGACTTAAAACTTTGAAACTATACACGTCCTTCCTCCCATTAAATTCCTTTTTTATCACTGCCTCTCGACTCCCTGGCTATCGAATAGCGTGGAGAAGATATTAGGTTTGATACTGTCAGTACGCATATATAAAAGGGATAACATGGTTTTATTTGTGAAAGCTGATTTTATCTGAACAAGTTATGAAAGGGTGACGAGCCGGGCAAAAACCTTTGGCGGGCCGGATTATGGCCCGCGGGCCGTATGTTTGACAACCCTGGTTTATATGCATTTGACATTTATGGAAATCTTTTATTATCTCACATATTAATCTTTGATATAAAAAAGTTTTTATTTCAAACATTCTCCTTAGAAGAACTTCTAAACCTCATATATGTAAAATATAAAAATATTCGTTTTTTTACTAAGGAGAAAATGAATTAATAAACTTAAATACGTAGTGAACTCAATCGTTATAAACACTCCCTTTAACATACACAAACTAATTTGATTTTAAATCATTTTAATTAAGTAAATAAATCCCTCGTTACTTTTTTGGCATATCACCAGAGAGTATTTCATATGAAAGGCTCATTAGGATCTTTCGTTCAAATGTGGGACTTAACAGACATTTTCCTTGCAACGGATTACATTGCTTGATTATTTCATTAGGCCCGCGCTTGGCGCTGTGTTCTCTCTGAACTAGGCCATCGATTAATTACTCAGTTGACCCGATTTTTTAGGCTTAAACAGTTGGTGAAAAAACATCAATATCGCATTAAGGCCAATGGGCAAGAACAGTGCCAGACAAGATTTTACGCAAAGGCTTATAGGTCTTAAAAATTAACTCTTCTCGAATCATAAATACTCTAGACGAGTTCAACTCAGGTACTACAAAGGTGCTTATTGTGTAAGCCAGGGGTCACCAAACTTTTTACTTAAAGTGCCATATGAGGCCACATACCACCTTTCAAATGACGGATCGGGTCGTGTGAAAGTTTCTAAGAGCATGTTTCGTGATTTTTTTTGATTCTGTAATATGCCATACGCCTATATTAAAAGTTTAGATGTAAAAAATTATGTCTAATAAAAAGTCCTAAAGGTAATTACACAAAACTTTTAAAAAATTAATGAGGTAAGGCCGGATGTGGCCAGCGGGCCGTAGTTTGGGGACCCCTGGTGTAAGGAGTTAGATCACCTTTACGAACTGTTATTTTATTTTTGAGTTTTTATCCCTTTCCTCAGAAGACTGCAGCACTAATTTTGCAGGATAGTATGCTCGTTAATCTCAGAACTGAGTTTGGAAATTACGCCATGCCTACGCATATTTGTTAAAGCTGTAATTTATCCGGCTTGTTCCCTAAATTCAATTTATTTTCAAGACTAGGAGCGTTAAAAATCATTAAATTCGGAAAGGGCTCACTGTGAATTAAAATAATGTAAAAATAAGGGTGATTTAAATGAACGAAATTCCGGTATAATTAGGAGTTTAAACCCTGTTAGAACCCACTAAATGTGTAATTTTAAATCATTTCCACTATCACACTTTCTCTCCTCGAAACGAGCAATTCAGTGCGACTCTACGCGAAAGCAATAAGGGGAGATCTCGGAGTCACGATTCTGGTAGTAATAAAAGATAGATTTTTATTGGTCAGCTTTTGTCCACGAATCATCCAGCGATTATTGACTCGGAAAATCGAAACAAACCACAAAATCCAGCGACCGTCATCTCCAAAAAAATTCTGTTACGTCTCCAAAATATTAATTAAGCTATAATTAATGAATCCCGCCTAGAATGGTCAAAATTACAAAAAAAATATCTACTCCTCCGCAGAGGCGACCCGATCGATATGAAGGTGATTCTCCTTTCGGAGAAAGGGACTCGGAAAGAAGGAGAAAAATAATTCCCCGCCGCCGCCACCCATTTACTGGACCTCAAGTTTTCCGAACCCTTCCCACGCAACCCTCGGAAACTCCCACGCCTTAACTTCCGTCCTTTTTTCCCCAACCTCTACGGCGCCGCCCACCTTTTTGTACCACATCGCTTTCTTGACGCGCCGAGATAAGACACGCAGTCTCTCACCCCCCCACCCACCTCTCCCCACCCCCCAACCACAACTCCTCACGCATTCCGCGGAAACTCCCTTTTTACACCGTTCCCTTATGATCTCCTTGCCCTTCTTACTCCATAGAACATCCGTTTATCCCTCCCCCCCTCTCTCTCGCTCAAGAATTCCGGAATGCTCCTCGTGTCCTTTCATTTTTACACCACCTTTACCTCTCCTGGTTTTCATGTTGCCATCCCATGCCTCCTTTTCCCCCTCCCTCCCCCCTCTCTCATCTAACCTTTTTTCCCTGGGTTCCTGGAAAATCTTTTATCACTCTTAACCTCGACTTCATTGTGAAAAACTTTCTCCGCCCGTCTTATTTTTTTTCAGTATCGGTTGCGTTTGGCTCCACCTTTCTTTAGCCGTTGTCTCTCTCCGTTCACCCATCCGTTTCTCTTTTCTTTTTTTAGACATGCTTCCTGGAGTAAAAATTATGGGCATTTTCCAAGGTTATAAGATCATTTGTACTCAAATACAGGGTGATACCGTTTAAACATAGGTATCTCTGTAGCTAAAAAGCTAACGGGAAATTAATTTTTATTTAATTAATGTCGATTTGTTGAAAATTAATTGTAAAGGAAACATTACGTAAGCTTGGATCTGTCAAAAATTCAATTTGTACACTTTATAGTCACAAGAGTTTTGATTATGACTTCAAATAACTTGCCAAAATTATCTTAATTTTTTTTCACAGAGCAAAGTGTGTCTTCAGAAAAAATCAAACTATCAAGTTCTTAATGTTACAGTCAGAGCATGATTTAATCGCGATCTCAAAAAAATTGAGAAAAGATGGATATTACAACGTGCTGTGTATCACGTTGTAAAAAAATTACGGATTTTGAAATTTTTTAAATGGCATAATTTTTTTTGTAACGTAAGGGAAAAGGGAAATAATAACGAATCGTTGAATTCTATAAAATGTATAACCTCAGCAAAATATTACACTTACGCATGACTTCTCCCTCTCCTTCTCCAACCTCAGTTTCTCCCTCCTCCTCTCCTAACATCCCACTTCTTCTCCTTTCACTCTCCCCTCTTTTACCGCGTTCATGAAGGAATTTCACCTCCCTGCAACAAATGCCTTCATTTCCCCTTTAGTCTTCCCCTTCTAACATTTCTCTACACCCAAAGAGCCTAATCTTGTACAACGTTCTCTTCGCTTCTCCTCGTATTTCTCTCCCTCCCTCTCCTTCTTCCTCTTCTCTTTCTCATGGTAACGAAACCTTTTCCAGTAAACTACTCCTCACTCTGTCTCTTTCTCCCTCCGTCGTTAAGAACGTATACGAAGTAGCCTGCTGCTCTTTGACTCCCTCTTCCTCTATCACGCTGAATGATTGGTAGTTTCATGGTGCCAAGAGGTTTAATTTGTGACATTTGGTGGAAGGGGGTCGAAGGAGGAAGTGGGAGACTTCACTTTCTCTCCCTTCCCTTCATTCCGTTCACGACTTTTCCAATCTCCTCTCTCTCTCTCTCTCTCTTCATCTCGCCTCGTCCTCTCACGTTCTTCCATTCTCTCTCCCTCTAGCCCATCTACTGCCTAATTCTCCCTCTGTACCTCTCTCCCTACCCCCCCTCTCTCTCTACCTCTCTCTCTTCCCCCCCTCTCTCCCCCCCTCTCTCTCCCCCCCTCTCTCTCTCGCTCCTTCTCTGTCCGCTCTTTTCCATGGCTTTCTTCCTCTCCGCATAACTTTCTTACATTTTTCCTCTCCCAATTCCTTTCTCTCTTACTCCCTCTACCTCTCCTGTCCTCTCTCTCTTCCTCTTTCTCCCTCTCCCTCTATCTCGCCCTCCTTTTCTCACCCTCTCTCTTCCTCTCGCTTTCTCATTCATGCTCTCTTTCTCCCTCCCTTAACTTACTTCTCCTCGCATACACTTTCCCTCTCTCTCTCTCTCTCTCTCTCCCTCCCGCACACACCCTTCTCCATCTCTCTTTACACCCCGTTTTATTGAGTCTGCTGCAGAGACGGTGGAAATAAAAAAATCTGCTGACGTTGAAGGTCACGCGCACTTGAGGAAGACGATGATGCCCTCATAATATGCTCGATAGAACGTCTCGTTAAGCGGGGGAGCTTGAAATGGCGATGAGTTATTAGGAAGGGAGAGGATGGGTGGGTGGTGGGGGAGGGGGGGAGAGAGAAAAAAGTCGGATGCTTGATTTAGTTGGTTACAGCCGAGTAGTTGGCGTTTAGGGAGAATAAGAAGGTGGAGACAATGGCTGAGCTGTTTTTCTTTCATTCCATCGATTTATCGCTTTTGAATATTCCACACTACATTTCCTCCGAAAGACGTAAAGTTTTGTGGGTTGCTAAAGGGTAGTTGGACTAGTACTCTTACGTGTATTATCTTAAGTTACGTAAAATATGATGCTGAGATTTTCCAGAGATATTTATTTGTTTTAGGTTATTTTTAACCTTATTTTTATACTAAGCATCTCGGTTCCTTTAGATGATGATTGCAATCTCTCAAAAGGGATTTTTCTTCTCCTGAGATTCTACCTCCTCCTACTCAAGTCTTTTAAAAGAAATTTAAACAGTTAATTGGTTGAAGCTTTCGCGTGTGCTTGTCATGCTGAGGTTATATATGTTTTTCGGATTATCCCGCGTAAAGTTTTGCGTCAAACGCCAACGTTTCTTCTCCTTTGCCGGAGACTTCTTCAGGGTGATTTGGCCGGGTGTCCTCATGCAGACTTTATATATGCTACGGCAGCAGAGGAGAGGTGTGTGGTTTATAGGAAGGGAAGGGTTGGTGGTGGGGTGAGTTTTGTTTTGGCATTCGTCTTACTTCAGGTGATGCCGAATGCTGAGGTTTGGTGTGACTTTTTCTTCTCTGCATCGTAGTAGAAATATTAGGTGGTTCAGAAGTGAGGCCTGGATCCGGAGGCGATCGAATTGCTTCGATCAACGACGAAATTCCTCCCCGTAGAAGCGCCTTGTTAATTGGTTGAAGCTTTCCCGGGTGATTGTCATGCTGAGGTTATATATGTTTTTCGGATTATCCAGCGTAAATTTTTGCGTTAAACGCCAACGTTTCTTCTCCAGATTTGCATTAATATATTCATTAGCATTGGGTGCCTACCTCGCAGAGGTTATTTACAAAAATGTAACAAAATATTCCGTTTTTAAAGAATTATCTTTAGAAGCGTAGTCTGATTTTCATTTTAGGGGAGTAATATTGCACATCGCAGATTAAATTTCGTTTACTAAAGTTCACCATAAAGTCTTGCATCAAATGTTATTAGCAGTGCGAGTTAGTTTCCACCATTGATGTAGAAAGTTTCCAAATTTCTCAGCCATATAGGTTTTTTGTTTTAGATAAAAACAGATTGACTGCATTGGAGCAGAAATATTCGTTTCTTTTTATATTCGAAATATTTATTTAATTATAATTCGCAGTCGTACAGTGGAAGAAAACCTTTTTACCGTGATTTTTTAGCATCGAAAGAGCGGAACACGATATCGCGAAATGAGAAACTGGTCACAAATGGGGAAACTCGAAAAAGCGAAGCCTTGAAAGGAGAAGCCGCGAAAGACGAGGTCTACCTGTTTATGTATGTGTGTGTGACTGGCGGATTCCAGAGGAGAAGGTATGATAATTTGTGGAGCGATTGTCTCTAGAGTAGGGCTATTCCTTTCTTCACGTAGTATAATGCATTTGGGAATAGAGAAAACTATCTTTTCCGCCATGGAACGCACACTGGAGGGACACAGCTAAAAAAAAACAACTTATAAACGATCGGAGACACTTATACGTGGAAGCTTCTTTACCAATAACTACCGAAATTCTTTTCTCCCTCTCGACATCCAAAGGGTTCAAGGAGTTCTCTACCGGGAGGATATTTTCTGCTCATGCAGGAAGACGGTAGATGTTATCTTACGAGAGATAAAAGAACGCCTTTCGCGTAGTAAATGCAGCGCATACACGTCCGGGCGCTCTCAAGGATCATCGGAAGTGGTTGGGACAGCACGCCCTTTGTCTTGCGCCAAAAAGCCATTAGAACTCCGGACGCACAGCATGAGACAAGTGTGAGGATGGGTAGGAAGGTGAAAATGGAGGGTAAATGAAGGGGTGGAGAAGTCCCGCGTTTCACTTTCGCTATCTACAAGTTCCGAAAAAAGTTTCCACTTCAGAATTTCTTAAAGGCTTGAAAAATACCCGAGTCCGCCACGATATGGCGACTGGTGCGATCGCTGCAACGCAACATTCCACCGCGCGGCTATGCCAAAACCCACTTTAATAGCATAAACTGTACTCCCCTGCTTGCGTCACTGGCGCATTATGTGGACGAGATCCTAACGTCACGAACATATATTCTTCGGTCGGAGAAAAGTCTGAATTCCGCACGTTTTACCGTTCAACGCCAAAAATCCCAGTCCACGCTGAAAAAGGTCTGCTCATTAATAATACAGAGAAGGTCAATAGGAGACGGGAGATCGGCATTGGAAACGGGGAGAAAGGCCCGGAAAAAAAAAGTCCTTCGGGAGGAAGGAAGAGGAAACGGAAACAAAAATCCGCCCCTGCCGTGACACGAATCATTCCTCGCGTCGAAAGTTCCCGTTCTGAAGTTCCAATCTGCGAGAGAATCTCGAAGAAATTATACCGACACATCCAATCGGTATCAGGGCTCTTTTCTTTTTATATATAGGCACATCCTCCGTACCGTGCAACCGCGCTCTGCTTTCGGGATGAATTTAATATTCCGGATGGAAAGAGAAGCGGTGAGGGGGTCGAAAGATGGGTAAAAAGATTGCGCGGGGAGAATTTTGAGTTCCCGTTCTTAATCAATAGGAGAGCGTTCACATTTTCGAGAACGGGGCCGACAGGAAACGGAAATCCTCGATGGTGAATAAATAAACGGCATGGACATTCGCGGTATAAGGAATCTTCTTAACGCTGCGCGGGACCGGGAGAAGACTATCTCTTTCCTTCTCTCTTAATTCCGTCGGGAAAGCGTTACCCAGTTTATTTTTTTCTAAATCCGATTTCCGTTTCTCTTTTTTTCCCATATGCCCTACGTCGGTATTCTGGAAAAAAAGATTATGCGAAAGATTCGTTAAATATTCAGCGACTGTATTGATCGGAAGATTGATATGGATTGAATTCGAGGAGTTATGGGAATGACCGCTCTCAAATGAAATTGATACGACCATTAAATATGTAAGCTGTGAATTTTTTTCTTCGACTCTTGGATTGATATTTGTGCTTCCTGTGATGAAGGTTACGATTACGGATGATGTAATTCTTGCAAAAAAATACGGTATTCCAATTCCTATTTATGCTCTACACGAAGAACGCAATTGATGGATAAAATTTTGTAGACGTAGTACCTTCAATTTTTTTATGTCGTTGCTCCTAAATCTGTGTTTTCAAACTTGTTCTGGTAAAAAATTTATTAATATTTTGTGAAGTTTAACGTATCCAGTGGTTCTTCAACACTATAATTTGTGGGATTTGATGTTATATTCTGGCAGTCTCTTTAAGTGCGATAGAGATGAGAAAATTTTGGGTAACTTTCAAAATTCATTTAAGTAACTCAAACGGAGTACACACTTGGTGAAAATGTGGGAATTGTATAAATGTTTTCTGAGCGAACGAATTTACCTCTCGCCCTTCGTGCCGTGCCTTTAGAGTCACGTTGGTAATTAACGTAGCGAAAGAGAAATAAAAACGCCCTCGCCGTTCTTCCGCAAGATGAAATTTCCTCTTTAAAAAAAAACCGTTGTAAAATGTCTCTCTGAATTGCAAAAGGGAAGTGCTTTGAGACAGATAATGTTACGCTGTCTCGCCGCAAGAGTGGCTCATGAGTATATAAAGACCTAAAGGAACTAAGGAACTGCGGTACAATTTCTAGAGGACTCATTCCCGTTTTTTCTGCAAGCGAGTGGAGGAGGTTATTAAATAGGAGTGAGCGCGCGACTGTTAGAGATACGAGAGCATAATTCGCTTAAAGATTTTTTTAAATAAAACAAAGCAGAAACACAAGGGATTGAATGCACGCGACGGTTAAACTTATCATTTGTTTATTTAACCGAAGTGAAACTCCGAGCGATCGGAATGGCGGAGAAGGAAATGCGTTATGAAAAAGACTTAACTATCGGTTAAAATCTTCTCTACGCGCACTGGGCTGGTAATACAATTATTCCTGATAGTGGTGGGAGATTATATATATATATATATATATATATATATATATATATATATATACAGAATGAGAAACCATCATTTTTCACGTATGTGACGCGGTCGTCGTCTTCACGCTCGAGTCATCTCGGAATGTTTCGTGCGAAATAAATAAAAATAGCGCCTACCTATTGTGCGGTAGAAGCAAAGCACGTTTATTTAATGCGAGGTGAGTGCGAACTGCAACGACGTAATAATGATGTAATTATTTATTTTAAACCTCAATTCATTCGGTTTTTAAATCGACCGCGGGGTTATTTAAAGCGAGAACCGTCTTGCGCACGAGACGGATTCTTAAAATGCGCCTGACGTCACGTGTTATGGTGGCGCGTTAATACTTTTGAATTGACTCACTTATTGTTAGTTTCGTGCACCTGAAATATGCAGCGATCCGCATGAATAGGGGAACGTCCCGCGTTAAATTTTCCTTGGAAATTTTTGCTTAGCAGAAAATGTTGAAAACACAGTCGCAGATAACTTTCCGATGATTTAGAGTTGTTATTTAAATTAGCCAAAACATTTTCTTGCAGCACAGCTGAATGTGAGAGGTTTTAAGCTGAACATTATTGGTCCAAAACATCAGCAGTTTGCTAGCGATTAAAATTAATGGGCCACATTCGAGTGAATTTATTCCGGCCAAATACATGTATTGTATATTGAACCGTGGAAAAATGCACAAAGATTAGGTAAAGACAACCAATCAATAAAAAAGGGCGTTAAAGTTTAAACGAAACCGGAATTGTGGAGAATTGTATAGGTAAATAAATTTATTATTTTATTTTTTTATTGAACGTAAAATTTTATAACGTTCTTATTCTAAAGATTATAGTACATTTTATTTTTTTCTTTTCTATCCCCAACTTCTGATAGTGTTCAACCTGTTTTTATAAATTTAAGATTTTAAAATTCGTGGAATACTAACATATCTTGGTCCATAAGACAAGGGTATACTGCAAACCAAATGTTTCTTCAAGCGCATGCCAACTTTTTATAGATAGAACTACACCTCTGCAAAGAAACCTATCTTTTTTACCTTTTTCCTCTCTCCACGTCGATATGCACACACACACACACAGAAGCGCTCTCCAAAAACGTTCTTCATTTGCCCTCATTGTCGATATCCATTTAATTCTGGCACTGCAATGGAAATAAATGATCCGAGAGAGAAAAAAATCGAAATATTTATTCCGAAAACCCTCTCTCTCTCTCCGTTTCATTTCTCTCTCCCTCTCTCTCGACGAAAAATAGAGCTGATTTTTTTAAAAAATTGTTGAAAAAAAATGGGAAACGATATCTCCCTCTGTCATCGAAATGATGAAAGGAGAGAAAATGAATCACTTAAGCTCGGTGAACGAGTCGTTTCGCCCGCGGCATCGGTGCAATGTGTCTATTTGCAGAGAGCAATGGAGAGCGAGAAAGGGGGAGAGAGGGGGAGAAGGTGGGATGGAGAAACATATTGGAGCAGATAACACTTTCGGCCCTCTGTTCCAACTCTCGGCGCCTCTCCTTCCAACTCCACCGTCCTACCTGCTTCGCCTTCACGTTTTTTTTTTTAAATAACCCTTCCGTCCCTATCTCTCAACCCCTTCCATCTTCCCCTACCTCATTAAATATTTCCAAAGCTCCGATGCAATTCTCCTCACCATTCTCTTCGTCTCAACGCCCCTATCAGCCAAATGTACTTCGCAATTATTCATACCCTATCTGCTCCCTTTCTCTCTGTCGCCCTTTCTCCTCTCTCGCCCTTTCTCCTCTCTCGCTCTCCCTCCCTATCCTCCCTTTCTGTGTCTCTATCCTCCCTACCTCCCTCTCTATCTTCCCCATTTCTCCCTCTCCTCCCTCCGTCTCTCCCTCCCTCTCTCTCTCTCTCTCTACCTTTCTATCTCTCCCTCTTCCTCTCCCTCTGCCTCCCTCTCCTTTCCTAAAAAAATCTATTTGCATTTCTCTTTCTTTCGCTCCCTCTCACGCTTATCCTTCCCTTCTCCCAGCCTGTACCTTGTTATTCTATTTCATTTTACCTAGCCTATCCTTCCCAATTCATCCTCCCTCATTTCACTGTCTTCACCGAAAGGTTAAAGGTAACCAATCGGAAGGTATTATATACCGCTCGATCGCTCCTCGAATTGATACAATTAGCGAACAAGTCAGATCCATAACGAGTGGAATGAGCGGTTAGGGTTCTCTTATCAAATCAATAATTCAGGATCCTCTCCAATACGTATATGTAATCGTAGTAAATGCATCTGTAAATATTTTATTTTTATTAAAACATATAATGATTGGCAATTGATAGAAATTTTGTGTAAAATTATGCTTCTCAGAGATATGGATAATTCAAGTGGGTGGTTATCTCAGTGTGTTTCAATACTTAACGTAAAACTGAAATACGCTTAATGTTCATAACCAATAAGTAACTTTGCAAATTTACTGCCTCGCGAATCATAATTTATGTGCCTTGGCATGATACTTGTTAAAAGTGAGATTATTAATTAGAATCCTAGGATAAGGTATTGATTCGTATTAAATTTAAGCAGCAATTCCGTTAACCAAAACAGGATGAGTTTGCTTGTTTATAATTTTCTCGTAAATTTAATGTAGCTAAAAGCACTTTTAATTGTACTAATATAACGGAGGATGTTGTGAATCACGAAGCATCGTTAGAGTCCCCATTACTAAGATCTCTTATGCGCTTTTCCGAAACAGGACATTTTGAAGCACACAGCCTTTTTGTGCTTTGAAAATTAATTGCCAATCGCATATGTATCCTCTCCTCTGCGCTTGAAGATACATCCGCGATAAATTTTCCACGGTACTTTGCGGTTTTATATAAACTTTAATCTCTCACAGGAGTCTTCTCTCCTGGGCTTTTTCGATCAATGTTCGGTTTAAACCGCCTAAATCTTTTACCTCCTGACCAAGCATAACTCTCGTGCTTCGCTGTTTATTTTATCTTTTTATTTTTGCCGTAATTCCCGCTTACACAGCGTTCCCTCCCTAAATTTCGAACAGAACCTTCACTCCTCCGTCAAACAATTTTAGGTGGATTCAAGGCACTCCAGCGTCAGCATAATCCCGTTATCAGTCCATCTCTCCCAACTTTTTTGCGTCAAATCCTCCGTTTACATTAATTTTGGCGTCGTTATGGAGGATATAAGGACAGTCCGCTATCAAGTAACGCCCGACAGAATGCGTCGTAATGCGAATCGGCAATTAATCACACGCCACCGCACCTCGTACTCTACCTCCAATTATTTATCCGTGACGTCGTCTCCGAGACGCGAGAGAGGAGTCTCACGTTAATAAACGTCAGAATGCGAAAGCGACGCCGGGCGTGGCGTAAAAGGCGATCTTTAAGGATTTACTCGACGGCGATTATTATTTTATTATTTCACTGCTTCTCGCGAGTCTTTTATTTTTGTACTCGTTAAATAATTTATTTCTGAGTGAATCTCCTCCGTAAAATAAACAATGTCGGTAGAAGAGTCTGCATCAGTGATTTATCTTAATTATCAGAATTATATTTCAGCTAAATTTGATAGAAACGTCTTATCGTGATAAGACTCTTAGAATAACTAGAGCTATCGTGAGTTATGATGCATGCGAATGGAAGTTGTAGCAAAATTTAGTATTCGGGAATTTTCGTGATAGAATTCCATTCATGTATTATAGATATAGAGTTTGCAAAAATATACCTTCCTTTGTGGTAATTTACTTACGTTGCTTTTACTCAACCAGTGTCATCTCTGTTTAGCTGTTAACTGAAAATTCATTCGCTGCACATTTATCCGAACACATGCTGATTGGATTGTCATGGCATTGTGGTACTTTAGTAATGAGTTGAGTCTCTGTAATCCGGGAAGCTCGGGACCGGTGGCGTTCCGGACTACAGAATATTTTGAACCACCGGTGGCTTGAACATAGTTACTGTGCTGTTACTTTACACGCTACCTAAGTCAGAATTTTGTCGTTTGCACGAGGATATATGTAAATAGAGACATAAAATAATATAAATGGATGTCTATGTAAGAGGCATTTCGTGCAAACAGTTTGGTTTTTCCGATCAGGATGGAATGATGTACGAAACGGAGTTTTTTTCCTTTTACTGATTTTTTAACGTTATTAAAATTCTCTCTTAAGCTCCAGGAACACAGAACGGAAAATTCTAAATACCGTCAACGTCTTATTTCTGGACCTAGGATGTTTTTCCGGATTAGTCAAAATTCCGCAACCATTCCTAGCTAGGGATGTTTCCGGACAATGTAAGTCCATATTAGATAGACTCATTGTCAGCTGCACGTACAATAGGTAGTCCACCGGCATAACTTTAGTGTTATGCGCGAGGTATAAAACTCGGGGGCTATAAACACCAAAGTTTTGTTTTGATGTCATACTTTAATTCTGGTGTATGCGATTTGAAATTATATAAAGAATCTTGATTCCATTCCATTATAATTGTAAAGCGCTTATTTGCTGCATACACCTTTACTCTAAAAAATGGTTTTCTTTAAACCTTCTTATTTTAGTGGCAGTAAAATATAAATCAGTTTTTTTCGTTACAGTGAGGTTGCTATGCATCGGTTAAACAGATGGTATGTTGTATATCATGTTGAGTTCTCGTAGGTATATGGCTAATTTAATTAAGCTTTTTACTAGAAAAAGAATGGAGTTATATATATATATTTATTTATTTATTTATTTATATATAAGCTATGTTAAATAAAAAATTACACATTAACTAAGAGAGAAACAGAGCCAGTAAATAAATATTACCAACTCAGTTGCTATATATACATATACCTATGTGTGTACAGGTGTAAGTATTACAAGTTTAAATAGGCTATTCATTACTTTAATCTGTAAGAAATTACTTTGATGACCAATCTTATTAACATATTTTTTCTTTTCCCTTCCCTCCTTCATTCCTCCTCTGTCTCCCTTATCGCTTCAACAATACATCTGCTCCTTATTTTTTTGCTTCATTGCTAAAAAAAACCATTGTGCTTCGTTCTGTTACATTGTGCATGTTGTTTGTATATGTGTGCGTCGCAATGACTCCGAAATCCCTCTCGCAACATAAAACTAATCCTTCCGATGCGCCATTTTAATTTTAATTTCATCCATATATTTACAAACCTTATTGTCAAATCGACCCTGACGCGTAACACTGGCTATTTTCCACACCCGAAATTTAATGTCCTTAAACCCTTTCTTGCCAATTACCCAAACCCAAAAAAATGTTGCAATCTAATTTCCCTACGCAAATCCGCCAAACTTTCAAACTCGAATCCCCCGCTTCCGGCTCGAATGCGTAAAATACCTAACCTTTCTTTTCTTTTTGACCAATCTTTTCAAACGCATTGAAAATATAAATATATTTTCCCATCCCCGCCGCACTAAAACCCCGATCGACCAACCCCATAACCCTCCGCCCCTTCGGAAAAAAAACACATCCTCCAAAAAAAAAAACAGGCATCATGCAGCAAGACAACGCAGAGCAAGTGATTCTAGACCCCAAGCTCATCGCCCGGCACTATCTAAGAACGTGGTTCTTTCTCGACCTCATATCTTCCATCCCCCTCGACTACATCTTTCTCATTTTCAACCAGGTGAGTTACTCTTATCCCGTGCTGGGGAATAAAAAAATTACCGTTCATACTTTCACCTTATACGCATCCTTCCCGCGAACATTCCCTTTATTTAGAGACCTCTGCATAGACGAGAAGCATTTTAGAGCCTGGTTTCCGACGAAAGGTTTAGCGTGCTTTCCTTCCAATCGGGAGATTGATAAAGGATTTTTAAACGCGGTTTATCCGTTTAGATTCTACAAACGCGTTTAAGAAAGATTTATTTTCTCTCTCTCTCTTCGACTTTTGTAATCGCGCTAACGCGATTCATTTTCCGGGATTCCCTGAGACATCTACGATCTTTTATATGAACTCGTTGCTGTTTTATGACAGGTGAAATGTTTCTTGTTATTTTCGCGAGATCTAACGACTTTATACGCTATAGTTGCGCAAAATCAGGAATAAATGTCGCCAATTTTACCAGAATGTTAACGTTTATCATGTCTTGAGTTCGAACAGACGCTCAAAATTTTCCGATCTTATGTTCAATTTAATTATCGGTTCTCCTAAAATATTCACTTCCAAAAAATGTTAATGGAAAAATTCAGCAGAGCATTTCTATTCTCTGTAAATAAATTTGCGGCTAAGGAGTAAATAAAAAACCATACGGATAGCTCTCTAGATTATCTCTAGTTTATCATGTCTTGAGTTCGAACAGACGCTCAAAATTTTCCAATCTAATCTTTAATTTAATTATCGGTTCTCCTAAAATATTCACTTCTAAAAAATGTTAATGGAAAAATTCAGCAGAGCATTTCTTACTCTCTGTAAATAAATTTGCGGCTAAGGAGTAAATAAAAAACCATACGGATAGCTCTCTAGATCCGCGTAATGTTGAAGAATTCAACTGCGTATCGTGTTTAGTGTCCATAATATTCGGATTTCAAGTTTCTGGCGTTATCAGCGATCGTTTTGGTGGACCTTTATCTAGATTTTCACTCGAGACTATTCAATTATTTCGAAAAATACTTCGTTACGTTCGTATTACGTTTGGAACCAGGCTCAACATTCTAATTAGCCAGTTCGGCTCTCGTCGTGGAATGCCTTCCCGCTTTTAGACGTAAAAATCATCTCCCAGTGCACTGCTTGCGTAGTTGAACCTCGCTTGCGAGCTATCTTCATCCATCCATCAATTGAAGAGGAGTCGTGGTTTAGAGTAGTCGATTCAATGATTCCTCCGAGTTACGTTACGCATCCTAGCTGTAAGATTATCACATCTAAAACTGTGAAATTTAATCACTTCTGCGGAAGCATCTTACACGCAAGTGTTATTTTTAAATAAAATGTAACAAACCATTCTGATTGGAAACTTCACTAGTTTCATCTGCTGTTGTTGATTCTATGTTGTGGAGTTTTAAACACATATAACTATAACTTAAGTAACAAAATATAAAATAATTCATACCTAAAATAATTGAAGCTTTGATTGCTTATTTACTATTCTGTCAATGTACTCGGTACTTAAGGCATACCTGTTGCAATGAAAAATTATAATAATACATACTGAGGGTGAAATGATTTTTTTATTCTAAAATTTTATAATGTAACATTTCCGTGAAATTATATTTTCGGTAGTAAAATTTATTGCCCCCTCCAACGAATCAATGTGTGCTTGTAAGGCTCAGAGATGATATTTTAGTATCATATCTTAGTCCTAAGCATAATTCAATATTGATAATTTATACAAAGTCAATTTCAATTAAATTATAAATACGCTATTCGAAGTCTTCCAAGAGACAATGATTATCATTTTTGTCTTTCTTGGGACTATTTTGGCGAGTTCAAGAAGATAGCAAACAGTTTTATTTCAAAATTTGTCATAAATTGGTTATAAAATTTCCTAAGTAGTTCTTGAAGAATAGGTGATGATAAATACACTTAAAATCTCACATTAGCATCTATATGGGTAAAATATTATTGAGCTTATATCTGATGCTGCGGTATACTAAAATTCATTTAACGTTTTTAATTTTTCTAAATATACCTTAAAGAAACAGTCACGGAAAATGATGGAGAATGCCATAAAAGAAAAAAATGCATATTTTTGTAGCCCTTCCATTCTCTCGTGGAAAGATCATTATCATAGAAGCCATCATAAATATATATGATACCATAAATATTCGCAATTTAAATATTTAAAAATTAAAAATGTGTCAGTAATTCTAGTTGCGAAATTTTTCAATGTCCTGACTGGCAACAATTCACACATTGAACAATTACTAAGCATTTTTAAAAAATTGGCTGATTTAACGGAGCGCAAATTCTAACCCACCAGAACAACTTCAGTTTAGATTTCCTCTCTGGTTTTGGGGTGCAGCCACGGCCTGCTAATCTCCGAACAGCCGAATAAGAGAAGATCAGAAGTGCACCGTAAGCCCTCCTTCGGAAGGGCTGCGATCAACTTCCTGTGTCAACTTGTGTGACGGAAAGTCCTAGTGTATATATTGGCATTTTGTTTCAGGATTTTAGCGAAAGTTTCCAAATCCTTCACGCTGGACGAGCTCTCCGGATCCTCCGCCTCGCCAAACTCCTCAGTCTCGTGCGCCTCCTACGGCTATCACGGTTGGTGCGCTACGTCAGCCAATGGGAGGAAGTCTACGTAAGCTGCTACTTCAATTAACCCCTTCTTTAATAAAGTCGCCCCTTTAACTATTTAGTGGACAGTAAAAATATCTTATTCGAATACTATTGCTATTATTCTTCTTATTATTGTTATTATTATTATTATTATTATTCTTATTACTCTCCCAGTAACCTTGAATTATTTTGTTGGTTTGATTGATTACTTTTCAAATGTGAAAAGTTTCTCAGTAGAATTTTTAATCTGTAAAAAAGGCTAGGATGATTTTGTTTTACCCATAGAGTGAAAGAGGATATTTTTTATCACTTAAAGAATATTTGGCTTGTTTGGTTGGTTACTCTACTGCACCAGAGAGTCTGTTGTTATATGCCAATGATTTTTTTTTTCAGAACCATGTGATTGAAAAATATCGATGGTCAATCCTTATCCGAGGTCAAATGAAAATGTACATTTTCTGCCGACTCCTTAGTTCTTAGTGTTTTTAATATATTTAACAAGTATTGATGTCTCTTAAATGCCAAGGTAATTTGAAGGGAAAAAAGAGTCGTGGTTTGAAGTCGGACAGATGTTTCTTTAATAAAGAAGTGCTTTCGACGGCTCGATATTAATGCATATGTTTTTACATTCCATATATTGGTTTTTTAATGAATGCTCCAATTTTTTTTCGGTGGATCGACAACAGTGTTCCAATTGGCTTTCTTTATAGTGCATTACGCATCGCATTATCACAGGCACTCCTTATATAGCCATATTGTTTTCGAAGAATGCGCACTCTTTGATGCATGACGTCATTTCCTAGGTTGGGTCAAGCGAATGCACCCTGTCACCCAGGATTCGTTTTAGACCTGATACGCATCACATTAAATGCTAAATTAACCATCATATTGTCATGCCGTTTGCATCCAACGGTGTACTATGTTTCAGTAGAGAATAGAATTAATCGATTAATATCCGGAGAGTTACTCTTTATACATATATATATATATATAAATGTACATGTATGTGTTTTATACTCTGGAATACTTGAGAAGAGCGAGAGAAGATTTTCTATGGGAAACTTTAAAAGATGCAATATATACAAATGTATTTGACGAAGAGGATTTGAAATGTTTTTAGAAAAAAATCACTTGCCATTTGTGTTGGAGTGCATGTTATTTTTAAAATACATGATGATGGTGATCCAATGCGTCCTTTCGTATCCGTACCTTATTAATAAAAAAAAAGAATCGCGCTAACAAATATATCTGAATGACTATGTTACCATCGAACGTGAAAGTTTTGTGGCCTCTGAGGATTCGTCACGCACGAGGGATCGAACAGGGGAACGTTTGGTGGAGGAATTGTCGGATGCGGTTTCTTCTTATTCTTATCAGGCAGCAAAACAGTACGTTTGTTTAAGACGGTTCTTTTTTTAAGAGTGCATGTTTCCGCACTATGTGCTAACACTTATGCCTGCGACCAAGGTGCTAGCTAATTTTTCCCAAGCCGCCTCGTCCTTTTATCGGTGATAGAGGAGAAAAAAATATATAAAAGTATAGAAGCACTTCCGGACCGATGCCTTTGATGGGAGTCCTCAAGGGTTATTTATAGGGCAAGCACCTCTCTTCTCCCGCTCTCTCACTGTGTATCTCTCTCTATCTGTCTCTCTTTATCTCTATCTCGCTCTCTCTCTCTCTCTTTGCCGGATCTCTGAGATGACGCTCGATCAGGTTTTCCAAGAGACGCCAGGATGTCGGACGCCTCAGACTAAAGACCACCTGAAGACGCTCGACCTTCCTTTCACTCCCTTGTCTTTATATATGATATATATATATTATATATATATATTATATATATATATATATATATATATATATATATATATATATATATATATATATATATATATATATATAGCGTCAAATCTCAAAGAGAGAGAGATAAAAAAAATTGAAAAAAACGGCCTCGGTGGCAAAGAAACGACCCGACCATTGTTGTTCGAAACAATATATAAATACAGAAATAAAAATATATATATGTATATAAAATAAACCGCTCCATATCACCACTACTTGTTTAACTTGCCCTCCTCTTTCCCCCTTTCCTCATCCTATAGATTCCTATCCTTCTTTTTTACCTGCCATAAAATAAATAGTTTATAAAAAAAACATTCCCTCTTTTCATCCATCTCCTTTTACCCATCTTCATCCCGTTTTCGAAACCTCTTCGTTTCCTCCTGATTTATTTTTGGAGTTGATCTAAACCGAAGGGGTCTCAAATGCGCGGATCGCCGGTTCGCTTTATTCCTTCCCCGCACTCGAAGCATTCGTCCCGTTATGAATAGGGAAAGAAGGCGCAAAGAGACGCGAAAGGAAAGTTCGACATTCGACTCTACGGTTATTTTTGTTATTTAAAGCATGCAAAATTCTTGGTTGCCTATTGCTGGGCTACTGGCATTTTAATCGGCCCTCAAATGTAATGAAGATATTCGGATTTTAGCACGAAATTTCACATTTTATTATTGATTTCCTGGTCTTATAAGCTTTTTCCGGCAAAGTTTAACCTCTAATAAATTATTTGGTACTATCCTGTTATCTCCCACCAAAGGGTATTTCAGTGTTATAATGACTTGGTTGAAATTGTTATAATGCATTGTTATAAATTTACAAACCCAATCACCGGACAACGGGGAGGGATACTTTGGTTCCGGGCGAGGCGAAGGGCGCGGTAGCGTCCGGAGACGACTACCCATTAAAACAAAGCGAGCCGAAGGCTCGTCAATATATCCTTCCATTTGCGGCGCAACAGTCAAGAGGATATAACATTGAAAGGATATATTGACGAGCCTTCGGCTGGCTTTATTTTAATGGGTAGTCGTCTCCGGGCGCTGCCGCGCCCTTCGCCTCGCCTGGAACCAAAGTATCCCTCCCCGTTGTCCGGTGATTGGGTTTGTAAATGTCGATACCGGCCAATCAGTCATGGGAAGGATATTTAACGCTTCCTTAGCGACCTTAAAAATTAATAATTTTTTGGGGGGAGATAACAGGGTAGTACCAACTATTTAAACCTGATTTTTAATTAATATGAGATCAAGGATTCTCTGGAAATGTAAACTCATCCCTTTCAAGCTTGGAACTTTTGCAAGCGAGAATAAAGCCAATCATTTAGGAAAGGTTGATGATCCTTGTCCTACAGCGTGTAAAAGTTTAATGATATTTATGTTCCCATTATTGCTTCGTGGGTTATTACGCATTATGAAATCGTCGGCCGTCCGATTCGAGTTTGAGATCCTTTCTCTAAAACTGATGGTTGTAAATTGACTTTTCGAAAAGGGCGAATGGGAAATAATCGAAACTAACCCATTTTCGCTTGTCTACTTTCCATTCGCCGTTGTTGTTCGACGCAACCTCTGGAATTTTCGAAAGAGCAAAAGAAAGCAAGCTATTAACGTTTCAACGTCGAAATTTTCCTGACGTTTGACTTCGTGCCGAGGATTGAGTTTTCGCGTCGGAAATTCCGACGCTTTCTAGTCGCTTTCTTTCGCTCCGAAATGTTCCTGAATTGTAAATAAGTGAATTTAGAAGTTTATAAGAACTACTCTGGCATAAATTAACGTCCGCAAAACCATATTTTATATTTTGAAAACTTTTGTTGATAATCTGGCTGTGAATTTTGTAAATAACTGCCTAAATTTATTCTTAAAACCATCCATCTAAACCTAAACTTTAAGAATTTTATTTAATAATTTTTGATTGATTGGTCGTGTGTCTCCTCTTTCGATTAGATTCTTTTGCCATTGTATTTATTCTGTCGCATTCGTATTGTTTTTCCCTTAACTTCTTTAAATAATCTATTCGCGTCTCTCTCTATTCACGAGTAATTCTTAGCCAACCAAAGCTTAACTACGGCCTTTCTTTTGAAACGCCTTTTCTGAAGAAAAAAATATATACGGACACAACCCTGTAAGGTTTCCATTCAACGGGATCGGTCCGTAAATACAAAACAAAAAAGAGCAGAGATATTTACAGTCATCAAAAAGAGATACGAAAGATCTGCTTTCTATTTCTACTCCACTCCGCCACTTATTCACCAAATATCCCTCTCATTCTTTTCCCCGTGCCTGACTTCCTTTGGACCACTGCAGGACTGCCGTTTATACACCTTCCCCAAACGATCAAACCCTTTCCCTGCGCAATTCAGGGCTGCTGAAAATTTTTCGAAGTAATTTGCCAATGATTTTTGGTGTTGCTCTTTTTACGCGCCAATTTTGATTTTGCGTTACTTTTTTGACAGCGGCGGTGATTTGTTTAAAAAACAACATTGCGGCTCTGCCTGTTATATTTTTTCTTTTGGCTTTGAAATCGCCGCCGATTTTTGCCAGCCTTGCTTTACCAGGGTGGGTCAAGAAAAAAATTTTTAAACGGCTTTCATTGCGTTATTTCCGTTACTCAACTGCATATATATGTTTATTTGGCAAAAAGCAAAAGAGAAGCAAAATTTTATGATTTGTAGGCTGAATGAAATCGTTTCTATATGTACATGTAAGCTTTATTATATAGATGTTGTAAATATGGATTTGTGTCACGATTATATACATTGATATATAGATTTTTTTGGGTGTGAATATAATAATACTGACAATTTATCATGATCGCTTTCTTTTTCTTCTCTTCAAGAATTAAAAATTTCAGGATGTGGATGTATCAGAAATAAAAAAGGTAATGTTAATTTTTTTTGGGGAAATTCTTTTTGTGTTGTTCTTTTTTGGGGTTGGAGGGTGGAGAAGGGGTTTTTTTTTAAATAAAAACAGTATTTTTTGGAAGAGAAGTATTATCAAAGAGGGGAGAGGGGGGTGGGAGATTATTCAACCGAACGCGAAGATCAACATCCCTTTTGATGTGGGGCAAATGAAAAAAAAATATTCGGGGTAATGAACGCATTTTCAAGATTGAAATGTTTCGGGAGAAAAATGAAACGGTAATTTGAAAGAAAAAAGTACAAATAGTTTCAATTTTTTTTAAGAAAAAATCTCTGATTTGTTTCTGTGCAAATTATTTTGTGGGTTGTTTCCTTTGCGTTTATTTTTTTCTTTCATTTTATTCCTCTCTTTCTCTTTCTCTCTCTCTCTCTCTCAAACACACACCCTCCCCATCTTCCTCTTCGCCCCCCGTAATCCCAACCCTTGCACTCCGTTTGCTATTTTTAGATGTCCCTGCAACAGGCCGGGAAGGCGGTCGAGGTCGGCTATCAGTCAGTTTGTCCCGGAAAAAGGACTCGTAAGGTGCTGGGCCCCCCTCGGTGTGTGGCTTGGTGGTGGCACTCTTCGCCCTCCTATCGTCCACACACTCTCAAATCTCTCTATCATATGCTAAAAAACATAAAAAGAGAAAAAAGGAAATATCTAAGTTTTCTCATATTATATATATATATATTAATCGTGTGTATTTTGCATCACCGTTTTTACTTACCTTGTTTCTTATATTTTATTTTCATTGATTTTGGTTTCTGTCCGTTTCCCATTTGATTTCTTGTTATCGTTTTATTTTTAATTTGGACTGTTCGTGGAATGTGGTGAAGGTGCACCGTCCGCTTCGAATATTTATATATATATATATATATAGAGAGAGAAAAACATTCGTCCGCACTTTAGTGCATTTCTCTCGCAAGAAAATGGCCGGAAAAAATTGCATCGAGCCATTTGTCCGGGCGTTATTTTTTTGTTTGCTTTGCTGTGTTCCTTTGACCAAACGAAAAGTATAGACGGTTTCCAACCTCGAATTTCAAAGCGCGTAGTTTTCGAGCTACCCGCATTGTCGCGTGCAGAGAGCGTTTCTTGAATCTTTTCTTCCTTCGAATTTAAACTTCGATTGTTTTCCTTTCGGAATAGTTCAAGAAACTGACGCCGCGTAAAAAAAGTCCCAATTTATGCTGTCGAGAATTCGATACGTAGCGAGCTTGTCTTTCTGTTCCCGCTTAGTTGCGTCACAATCGGTCCCACAAAAATGGAAGTGCTTGAAATTTTTCTCGGTATCGTGTACTTTGTTTTAAATGTATGGTTTGTCGAAATCCCTGATTCGCTGATGCTATCCCTTCCTTTTGTTTTGAAAAAAAACATTTCTTTTGGATGGGAGGTGCACCTTCAACATGGTGTATAGCATTGGATGAAAAGCAGTAACGATGTTTACCTCGTACGTATGAAAGTAGAGCCAGATTCGACGTATTCATATGTTACTTTGAAACCCTTTGATCTGTTGTCTTGTTTGTGGAGGCTTAGAAGAAAGTGTTTAATGAATTAGAGCTAGTATATAAATATCTATATATTCGATGGTGTGTTATTTTTTTTTAAACGGTCATGTGACGAGGCTGTGGATATCACCGAAGTTCGTCAAAGCTGTTGTGGAACGCATCAGATCGAAAGAGCATATGTTATTATATATTCGTTCATTGGTTGTATTACTATGAAATGCATTTTGTATATACATTTTTTCAAAAAAAGCCAGAAACAGTGACATTTGTGTTTCTTGAGTGTTTTTTTGACGAATGGTATATGTAGGTTTATTTTTGATACGTTCAAAAAGCAGTATATGGATATATATATATTTTTTGTTCCGTATTATTTGTCGTTTATTTGTGATATCCTTTTTGTATACACTTTTATGCATGTTTAACCTCCTCTTTGGATTTTTTTTACTGCTCTTGGTGTTGTTGGCATGTTGTGCCTGGAATTTGTGTTTTTTGTTGCTTGGGTGCCTGACTGAATATTTTTCAGTTTGCCTGCTGTGATTAATGTTGATTTTATAAAAAAAAATCATTTGAGAAAAAGAGATGATGTCCCAAAGTATATATTCATTGTTAGCTGAGCTAAAAAATAATTCATCCATCTTCATCTTCCATTGTTGCCTATTTAACCCCCACTCCATTGAATCCTTTTTATGATCACATCATCCAATCCCTTCATTTAGATAACCTTTTTATGTAATAATGATAATACTCTTCCATTCACTTGGAATGCGAGGTTAGTTACACATTAATGTGTTTTGATTAAAAATCTGTTGTAAAATAAATTTTCTCATATTAGTACATTTTTATCTCTATCTATATGATTTGCACAAAACCTGTCGTATTACTATTACATGTTTTATACT
This sequence comes from Uropetala carovei, assembly GCA_036926305.1. NCBI lineage: Eukaryota > Metazoa > Arthropoda > Insecta > Odonata > Petaluridae > Uropetala > Uropetala carovei. The sequence goes on along the minus strand of JAXCHB010000088.1, from coordinate 4,276,257 downwards.
CTTGTATAACTTTTTTATGAATTCCTTCTTGCGTAAGTCTTTTCGGTGTTTACTTGATCTATCTGAAATGCCTTTTTAAATGTCACACTTTATTGAGTCTTACTCTTTCTCTCTAATATATCTCTTACCTCTCTCTCTTTCTGTAATTCTTAAAGTATGGAATTAATAAAAGGCCAAATTGCATAGAATTTTTACATGAATATCTATTTGTGTGCGTAGGAAGTAAAAATAACAGTAATGAACACGTTCCCGCGATACGATAGAAATATCCCATGCGTACGTTCTCACTCATTAATTTATTTTCAACTAAACCAATTTTACCTCACTTATTTTAACTAACACACCGAATAGCATAACCGTAGTTGTTTGAGTACCTAGAATACACCTAACACTCTTTCTCGCTTGATAACATCCACTAACAAAAAAAAAAGGAATATTCTATATTAGAATCACACACTCTCATCCACGCTGAAAAAAGATAAATTGTCGAAGAACCAATACATCCTTCCTTCCAATGAAAAACCACCGTCTTTGTTTGCTTTACTGTCACATTCTTCAAAAAGTCTTTCTCTCTGTCTCTGCCTCTGTCTCTTCCAAATCTGTCACGTGCCTCATTGGCTTCCTTTTATCCATGTCTCGAATACCATCCTAACCGAATATTTTTGACAAATCAGTTGCATTCCCTTCCTCCATTCCTTCCTCTCTATGCTTCGTCCAATTTGGCGACCTTACCTCCTGTTTTTCCTTTCGCAATATCCTTCTCTGCGCCTTTCTTTCTCTCCTCTCTTTCCCTTACTCTTCATTCCTCCCTCAATCTCCCCCTCTCTCCCCCTTTCTCACCCTCTCTCCCATCTCTTCACAGCGTCAAATCTCTCTCTCTCTCTATCCTTTCATCCGCCCAAGTATCTGATTGTCCATCCATCCATCTGTCCGTCCGTCCGTACGTCTGTTTCCTTAACCTTTTCAGATTCCTCCTCTCTTCCCTCTTCCACCTCACCCCTTCCACACTCGCTCGCTCGCCTCACTCTCTTTTCTCTCTCTACACCTTTGTGTTTCTCGCTTCTTTTTCTAGATCTTGCAGAACCTTCAAAAAAAGCGAACTGAACGGAGGGGACGACTAGCCTCTGACGCGCCCAGCAAAAAGAAGTTCAGCAAAAGCAATCTCATTTTTAAGGTAACACACGCTCCACAATTTAAGAAATGCCAAAAAAAAGCAAGATTTTTAAGAGAAAAAATATAAAAAAAATGGATATGTATATGCTTTTTTTTTTTAATGAGATGGGAAGGTAAAAAAGGAGGGGACCGACACCGTGTGTGTGTGTGTGACAGAGAGAGAGGACGAAAAAAGATATAATCATATAAATTCCCTTCCTTTTTTACCGGGGAAAAGAAAAGCTAGAGAAATTTTCAAGTGATGTGATATTTGAATATATGAAAAAAATTATTTAGCCCACAAATCCTGTCGCTGATGCCTATTATTATTTTATTGCCTCATTTTTTATTTAAAAAGAATTTGGTAATTACGCTGCACTCTTATAAATATATATAATGCTGCTGCTGTTGCTGCTACTGCTCTGACGCTGATTCTGTCGCCGCTATATATATATATATATATATATGAATATGAATATATATGTGTATGTATGTATATATGTATATATATATATATGTATGTATATGTATATATATATATACCATTTTGCAATTTTTATTTATTTTGCCTCTTCCTAGAAAACATTTGCATGCGAGAAGAAATGATATTTTAAAATTTGTGGTCTGAACTAAATTATTTTGGTTCTATCCCATGCGTATCATATATTATTCATCATAAGTCTGGATATGTTTTCATTAATTAACAGTGTTTGGTTTCTCTAGTACAAATGGGCTTAGCGGATATATTTTTACAGTTTATTTGATAAAGGGATTGCGCTTTCGTTTTAAATAAAATGGACTATGAAGTGCATGTCCGCTAACATAGGTATGTCCACCCTCTCCCACTAATGGTACTTACTTGCTTTTGCGTATTGATATGGTTTATTTTTTAATAACAAAGCTTTTAAATGTCCTCCTGTTTACTAATTCGCGCGTAAATTCCTTTAGCTTTCTAATTTGCCGTCAATAATCTCTAAATGAATGCGTAAAAAAGCTGCTAGTAACCCAACTCGTATAAAATATGTATAAAAATGGCTTTTTTCCTTACTTGTTTCTTCGAAATCTTTCTGAAGTCTTTGGCTTTTCTACCTTTCGTATGTCTTTTGATTTTAACCTAACTTCTTTCCTACTTATAAATATGCCTGTAAAGCCTCTTAACCTCAACACACACACAAAGCATCCACTACAGAAAAATATAAATATCAATTGTGTGGCAAATCCTAAATCACGGACATATATCTTCGATCACACGAAACCAATTAACATTCATTTTTTTAGAACGGAGTAGTAGGCGTGTCCTATATTTTCTTAGTTTTTCAACCCTTTGTTTATATATATATATATGTGTATATATATATGTATGTATATATATATATATGTATGTGTATATATATGTATGTATATATAGGAGCCTGAGTGTGGCGCTGCTCTTTTTTTCTGTGACTTGTGATCGTCCTCACGTTATATATAATATTCTAGTCCCTGACGCATAACCTCATATGGTCAGTAGTGAACTTCCTTTGTCTTTTGTTTATTGTTGTTGTTGTTGTTGCCGCTGAAGCTGTTTTTATCGTTTTCCAATTTTGTTGCAGTAAATTGCGATCGCTTTTTGCAGTCACCCTTTGTACCTTCAAGGAGCGTCGCAAAAACAGTAAAGTGCTACAAGTAGATGAGTATCCTCCTTAAGATTCACATATCTGTTCACTTTTTTCTTGGTTGTTAAGTAAAGTAGTAAGTGTGTGGGATACGTATTTTTATTTGGGTCATCTGTAAGCCATAAACACTTTTAAAATGCGAATTTCTGTGTCACTTTCACCCAACTCTCTTCACCTAGTTTTTAATTATAAAACGTAGTTTTTTCGGTATTTTTTAGCCGTAAACCACTTTACAATATCAGCATCTGGTGTTATTGTGTACTGTTCGGAATGTATTTATATTGACATTTTAAATACATGATTGCATGCACAAAGAACATGCATTGGTATATAAGTCCGTGGCTACAGATGTCCCTGAAGTATTTTGAGATTTACTGTTTAAATTTTTCAATAAACTGTGTAGGATTTCACCGATTCCTGAATTACAAAAAAAACTGGTCAAGTGCTTTGAGAGGCGAATGTGTCTCACAATCAGACGCCCATCAAAACAAATGAGTTGACGACCTCTCAAACACTGTTGACATGTCAGTTGATTCGGGCATTGATGAACTCCAGTAGAAAATTGTTCAAGTTGAAAACACCTTGGCCGACAAATGTGTAATATATAGCATAGATATACTTCATGTTTACAAACGGAAATTTAATATACTAGGTAATAGCATCAAATAGTAGTAATGAGATTTTTCCGCATCACTTTAGATCCCTTTCATAAGTAAACCCATGAATGCATTGAAATCATTAATCATAGATTGAATTTCTACTGGTAGGTAAATAATTAACTTTCATAAGTAAAACTATCTAAAGCTCTTAAAATAATTTTTCACTGTTTTAATTGGTAGGAAAATTCAATTTTAAAAAGTGACAATTCAACCATTGACAAATTATGATACATATTTTTTTATAGTAGCCTTGAAAATAGTGATGCATTGAAGGTTTTTTCATCAAATCGA